>JANJXV010000933.1:225000-255000 GCA_024803745.1 Megascapheus bottae | reverse complement strand
TAAGACTAATCCTAACCCCGAACCTAACCCTAATCCTAACCCTAACGCTAACCCTAAGCATAACCCTAACCCTAACCCTAATCCTTAACCGTACGCTAACCCTAAACCTAACCTTAACCCCAACCCTAAACCTAACCCTAACCCTAACACTAACCCTACCCTTACCCTATCCCTAAACCTAACCCTAACCCTAACACTAACCATTACACTAACCCTAACCCTAATCCTAACCCTAACCCTTACCCTTACCCTAAAGCTAACCCAAACCCTAAACCTAACCCTAACACTTACCCTATCCCTAACCGTTACCTTTACCCTAAACCTAACCCAAACCCTTAAACTAACCCTAACCCTAACCCTTACCCTAACCCTAACCCTAATCCTAACCCTGAACCTAACACTACCCCTAACTTTAACCCTAACACTAACCCTAACCTAACCCTTACCCTTACCCTAACACTAAGCATAACCCTAACCCTACCCCTAATCCTACCCTACACCTTACCCTTACCCTTACCCTAACACTAAGCCTAACCCTAACCCTAACCCTAACCCTACCCTAACCATAACCCTAATCCTAACTCTAAACCTAACACTAACCCTAACTTTAACCCTAACCCTAACCCTAACCCTTACCCTTACCCTATGACTAAACCTAACCCTAATCCTAACACTAACCATTACACTAACCCTAACCCTAATCCTCACCCTAACCCTTACCCTTACCCTAAACCTAACCCAAACCCTAAACCTAACCCTAACACTTACCCTAACCCTAACCGTTACCCTTACCCTAAACCTAACCCAAACCCTTAAACTAACCCTAACCCCAACCCTTACCCTAACCCTAAACCTAACCCTAACCCTAAACCTAACTCTAACCCTAACCCTAACCCTAACCCTAACCCTTACCCTAACCCTAAATCTAACCCTAACCCTAACCTTAACACTAACCCTAACCCTAACCCTAACCCTAACTCTAAACTTAACCCTAACCCTAACCCTAACCTTTCCCCTTACCCTAAACCTAACCCTAAACCTAACACAAACCCTAACCCTAACGCTTACCCTTACCCTAACCTTTACCCTTTCCCTAACCCTAACCCTAAACCTAACCCTCACCCTAACCCTAACCCTAACTCTAACCTCTAACCTAATCCTAACCCAAACCCTAATCCTTACCCTTATCCTAAACTTAACCCTAACACTAACACTTACCCTTACCCTAAACCCTACTCTAACCCTAACCCTAACCCTTACCCTAACCCTAACCCTAACCCTAATCTTAACCCTAACCCTAACCCTAACCCTAACCCTAATCTTGACCCTAACTTTAACCCTAACTCTTACCCTTACCCTAACCCTAACCCTAACCCTAAGCCTAATCCTAACCCCGAACCTAACCCTAATCCTAACCCTAACGCTAACCCTAAGCATAACCCTAACCCTAACCCTAATCCTTAAACGTGCGCTAACCCTAAACCTAACCTTAACCCCAACCCTAAACCTAACCCTAACCCTAACACTAACCCTACCCTTACCCTATCCCTAAACCTAACCCTAACCCTAACACTAACCATTACACTAAACCTAACCCTAATCCTAACCCTAACCCTTACCCTTACCCTAAACCTAACCCAAACCCTAAACCTAACCCTAACACTTACCCTAACCCTAACCGTTACCTTTACCCTAAACCTAACCCAAACCCTTAAACTAACCCTAACCCTAACCCTTACCCTAACCCTAACCATAAGCCTAACCCCTAACCCTAACCCTAAACCTAACTCTAACCCTAACCCTAACCTTAACACTAATCCTAACCCTAACCCTAACCCTAACCTTAACCCTAACCCTAACCCTAACCCTTGCCCTTGCCCTAAACCTAACCCTAAACCTAACACGAACCCTAACCCTAACGCTAACCCTAACACTAACCCTTACACTTTCCCTAACCCTAACCCTAACCCTAACCCTAAACTTAACCCTAACCCTAACCCTAATCCTAATCTTGACCCTAACTTTAACCCTAACTCTTACCCTTACCCTAACCCTAACCCTAACCCTTAAACTAACCCTAAACCTAAACCTTACCCTAAACCTAACCCTAAGCCTAACCCCTAACCCTAACCCTAAACCTAACTCTAACCCTAACCCTAACCCTAACCCTAACCCTTACCCTAAACCCTACCCTAACCCTAACCCTAACCCTAACCCTTACCCTAACCTTAACCCTTCCTTTAACTCTAACCCTAACCTCAACCCTAACCCTATCCCTAACCATAACCCTTACCCTTACCCTAACCCTAACCCTAAACCTAACCCTAACTCTAACACTTACCCTAACCCTAACTCTTATCCTAACCCTAACCATAACCCTAACCCAAACCCGTAACCTAACCCATAACATTAATCTTAACCCCTAACCCTAACTCTTACCCTAACCCTAACGCTAACCCTAACCCCAACCCTTACCCTTACTCTAACCCTAACCCTAACCCTAACCCTAACCCTAACTCTAACACTTACCCTAACCCTAACCCTTATCCTAACCCTAACCATAACCCTAACCCAAACCCGTAACCTAACCCATAACATTAATCTTAACCCCTAATCCTAACTCTTACCCTAACCCTAAACCTAACCGTAACCCTAACTCTAACCCTAACCCTTACCCTAACCCTAAACCTAACCCTAACCCTAACCTTAACACTAATCCTAAACCTAACCCTAACCCTAACCTTAACCCTAACCCTAACCCTAACCCTTGCCCTTACCCTAAACCTAACCCTAAACCTAACACGAACCTTAACCCTAACGCTAACCCTAACCCTAACCCTTACCAGTTCCCTAACCCTAACCCTAAACCTAACCCTCACCCTAACCCTAAACCTAACTCTAACCTCTAACCCTAATCCTAAACCAAACCCTAATCCTTACCCTTATCCTAAACTTAACCCTAACACTAACACTTACCCTTACCCTAAACCCTACCCTAACCCTAACCCTAACCCTTACCCTAACCCTAACCCTAACCCTAACCCTAACCCTAATCTTGACGCTAACTTTAACCCTAAATCTTACCCTTACCCTAACCCTAACCCTAACCCTAAGCCTAAGCCTAACCCTGAACCAAGCCCTAATCCTAACCCTAACCCTAACCCTAACCCTAACCCAAAACCTAACCCTAACTCTTACCCTAACTAAAACCCTTCCCCTTACCCTAAACCTAGCCCTAACCCTTAAACTAAACCTAACCCTAACCCTAACATTTACCCTAACCCTAACACTAAGCCTAAACCCTAACCCTAACCCTAAACCTAACTCTAACCCTAACCTTAACCCTATTCCTAACCCTATCCCTAACCCATACCCTAACACTAACCCTAACCCTTACCCAAACCCTAACCCTAACCCTAAACCTAACCTTAATCCTAACCCTAACCCTAACAGTAAGACTAAACTTAACCCTAACCCTAACCCTAACACATGCCCTTACCCTAACCCTAACCCTAACCCTAAACCTAACACTAACCCTAACCCTAATGCAAACCCTTACCCTTACCCTAACCCTAACCCTAAACCTAACCCTCACCCTAACCCTAACCCTAACTCTAAACTCTAAACCTAACACTAAACCTAACCCTAATCCTTACCCTTATCCTAAACCTAACCTTAACACTAACACTTACCCTTACCCTAAACCCTACTCTAATCCTAACCCTAATCCTAACCCTTACCCTAACCCTAACCCTAACCCTAACCCTTGTCCTTACCCTAACCCTAACCCTAACTTTATCCCTAACCCTAATCCTTACCCTAACCCTAACCCTAAACCTAACCCTTACACTAACCCTAACCCTAACCCTAACCCTAACCTCAAACTTAACCCTAACCCTAACCCTAACCCTCACCCTACTCTAAAAGTAAGACTAACCCTAACCCTAACCCTAACCCTTACCTTACCTTAACCCTAACCCTAATCCTAACCTTAAACCTAACCCAAACCGTAACCCTAACCTCAACCTTAACCCTAACCCTAACCCTAACCTTACCCCTTACCCTTACCCTTACCCTAACACTAAGCCGAACCTAACCCTAAACCTAACCCTAACCCTTACCCTAACCGTAACCCTAATCCTAACCCTAAAGCTAACCCTAACCCTAACCTTAACCCTAACCCTAACCTTAACTCTTACCCTTACCCTAATCCTAACCCTAACACTAACACTGACCCTAACTTTAACCCTAACCCCTACCCTTACCCTAATACTAACTGTAACCGTAACCCTAATCCTAACACTTACCCTAACCCTAACCCTAACCGTAACCCTAACCCTAACACATAACCTGAGCCTAACCCTAACCCTAACCGTAACCCTAACCCCAAACCTAAACCTAATCCTAACCCTAACCCTAACCCTAAGAATAAACCTAACCCTAAACCTAACCCTAATCCTTAAACGTACCCAAACCCTAAACCTAAACTTAACCCCGACCCTAAACCTAACCCTAACCCTAACCCTAACCCTTACCCTTACCCTATCCCTAAACCTAACCCTAACACTAACACTAACCATTACACTAACCCTAACCCTAATCCTAACCCTAAACCTTACCCTTACCCTAACCCTAACCCTAACCCTAAACCTAAACCAAACTCTTACCCTAACCCTAACCCTTACCCTTACCCTAACCCTAACCCTAAACCTTAAACTAACCCTAACCCTAACACTAACCCTTACCCTAACACTAAGCCTAACCCCTAACCCTAAACCTAAACCTAACTCTAACCCTAAACCTAACCCTAACCCTAACCCTTACCCTAACCCTAACCCTAACCCTAACCTTAGACCTAACCCTAACCCAAACCTTAACCCTAACCCTAACCCTAACCCTTGCCCTTACCCTAACCCCAACCGTAAACCTAACACGAACCCTAACCCTAACCCTAACGCTAACCCTCACCCTAACCCTAACCCTAACTCTAACCTCTAACTCTACCCCTAAACCAAACCCTAATCATTACCCTTATCCTAAACTTAACACTAACACTAGCACTTACCCTTACCCTAAACCCTACTCTAATCCTAACCCTAACCCTAACCCTTACCCTAACCCTAACCCTTGCCCTTACCCTAACCCTAACCCTAACTTTAACCCTAACCCTAATCCTTATCCTAACACTAACCCTAACCCTAACCATTACCCTAACCCTAACCCTAACCCTAACCCTAACCTCAAACTTAACCCTAACCCTAACCCTAACCCTAACCTCACCCTTACTCTAACACTAAGACTAACCCTAACCCTAACCCTAACCCTAACCCTAATCTTAACCCGAACCCTAACACTAACCCTAACCTAACCCTTACCCTTACCCTAACCCTAACCCTATCCTTAACCCCAACCGTAAACCTAACCCTAACCCTAACCCTTACCCTAAACCTAACCCTAACCCTTACCCTAACCCTAACCCTAATCTTAACCCTAACCCTTACCCTTACCCTCACCCTAACCTTAACCCTAATCCTAAACCTAAACCTAACCTTAACTCCAACCCTAAACCTAACCGTAAATCTAGCCCTTACCCTTACCCTATCCCTAACCCTAAACCTAACCCTACCCTAAACCTAAACATTACCCTAACTCTAACCCTAATCCTAAACCTAACCCTTACCCTAAACCTACCCAAACTCTTACCCTAACCCTAACCCTTACCCTCACCCTAAACCTAACCCTAACCCTTAAACTAAACCTAACCCTAAACCTAACCATACCCTAACCCTAAACCTAAGCCTAACCCCTAACCCTAAAACTAAACGTAACTCTAACCCTAACCCTAAACCTAACTCTATCCCTAACCCTTACCCTAATTCTAACTCTAACCTTACCCTAACCCTAACCCTAACCCTAACCTTAACCCTAAACCTAACCCTAATCCTAACCCTAACCTTAACCCTAACCCTAAACCTAACCCTTGTCCTTATCCTAACCCTAACCATAAACCTAACACTAACCCTAACCCTAACACTAAACCTTACCCTTATCATAACCCTAACCCTAAACCTAACACTCACCCTAACCCTAACCCTAACCTCTAACCCTAACCCTAAACCTAACCCTAATCCTTACCCTTATCCTAAACCTAAACCTAACACTAACACTTACCCTTACCCTAAACCCTAACCTAACCCTAAACCTAACCCTAACCCTTACCCTAACCCTAACCCTAAACCAAACCCTTAACCTTACCCTTACCCAAACCCTCACCCTCACCCTAACCCTAAACCTAACCCTAACCCTAACCTTACCCCTAACACTTACCCTAAACCTAACACTAACCCTAACCCTAACGCTTATCCTTATCCTAACCCTAACCCTAACCCTAACCCTAACACTTACCCGAACCCTAACCCTAACCATAACCCTTACGTTAACCCTATCCCTAACTCTAACCCTTAACCTAACCCTAACCTTAACCATAACCCTAACCCCTAATCCAAACCATTAACCTAAGTCTAACCCTAACCCTAAGCCTAACCCTTACCCTTAACCAAACCTAACACTAACTCTAACTCTAACCCTAACCCTGACCCTTAACCTAAATCTAACCCTAACCCTACCCCTTACTCTTAACCAACCCTAAATCTAACTCTAAACGTAAACCTATCCCTAACCCTAACCCTAACCCTAACCCCTAACCGTAACCCTTAACCTAATGCTAAACCTAACCCTAACCCTAACACTTACCCTTACCCTAACCCTAACCCTTATCCTAACACTAACCCTAAACCTAACCCTAACCCTAACCCTAACACATAACCTGAGCCTAACCCTAACCCTAACCCTAACCCTTGCCCTTGCGCTAACCCTAACACTAAACCTAACATGAACCCTAAACCTAACCCTAACCCTAACCCTTACCCTAACCCTAACCCTAACCCTAACCCTTACCCTTACCCTAACCGTAACCCTAACTCTAACCTTAACCCTAACTCTAACCCAAACACTTGCCCTTACCCTAACCCTAACCCTAAACCTAACACGAACCCTAACCCTAACCCTAACCCTTACCCTAACCCTAACCCTAACCCTTACCCTTACCCTAACCCTAACCCTAACCCTAACCCTAAACTTAACACTAACCTTAAACCTTGAACTTACCCTAACCCTAACCCTAACTCTAACCCTCACCCTAACACTTACCCTAACCCTAACCCTAACCGTAATCCGTACCCTAACACTAACCCTAACCCTAACCTCAAACTTAACCCTCACCCTAACCCTAACCCTAACCCTTACCCTTACTCTAACACTAAGCCTAACCCTAACCCTAACCGTAACCCTTACCCTAACCCTAACCCTAATCCTAACCCTAAACCTAACCCTAACCTCAACCTTAATCCTAACCCTAACCCTAACCCTACCCCTTACCCTTACCCTTACCCTAACACTAAGCATAACCCTTACCCTACCCCTAATCCTACCCAACCCCTTACCCTTACCCTTACCCTATCACTAAGCGTAACCCTAACCCTAACCCTAACCCTACCCTAACCATAACCCTAATCCTACCTCTAAACCTAACACTAACCCTAACTTTAACCCTAACCCTAACCCTAACCTAACCCTTACCCTTACCCTAACCCTAATCCTATCCTTAACCCCAACCCTAAACCTAACCCTAACCCTAACACTAACTTACCCTAATCCTACCCCTAATCCTAACCCTAATCCTTACCCTAAACCTAACCCTAATCTTAACCCTAACCCTTGCCCTTACCCTCACATTAACCTTAACCAGAACCCTAACCATAACCCTAACCTTAACTCTAACATTTATCCTTACCCTAACCCTAACCCTAAACCTAACCCTAACCCTAAACCTAACCCTTACCCTTACCCTTACCCTAACCCTAAACCTAACCCTAAAACTTACCGTTACCCTAACCCTAACCCTAACCCTAATCTTGACCCTAACTTTAACCCTAACTCTTACCCTTACCCTAACCCTAAACCTAACCCTAAGCCTAATCTTATCCCTGAACCTAACCCTAATCCTAACCCTAACCCTAAACCTACGCATAACCCTAACCCTAAACCTAATCCTTAAACGTACGCTAACCGTAAACCTAACCTTAACCCCAACCCTAAACCTAACCCTAAACCTAAACCTAACCCTTACCCTTACCATATCCCTAAACCTAACCCTAACCCTAACACTAACCATTACACTAACCCTAACCCTAATCCTAACCCTAACCCTTACCCTTACCCTAAACCTAACCCAAACCCTAAACCTAACCCTAACACTTACCCTAACCCTAACCCTTACCCTAACCCGAAACCTAACCCTAACCCAAACATTAACACTAACCCTAACCCTAACCCTAACCTTAACCCTAACCCTAACCCTAACCCTTGCCCTTACCCTAAACCTAACCCTAAACCTAACACGAACCCTAACCCTAACGCTAACCCTAACCCTAACCCTTACCCTTGCCCTAACCCTAACCCTAAACCTAACCCTCACCGTAACCCTAACCCTAACTCTAATCTCTAACCCTAATCCTAACCCAAACCCTAATCCTTACCCTTGTCCTGAACTTAACCCTAACACTAACACTTACCCTTACCCTAAACCCTACCCTAACCCTAACCCTATCCCTTACCCTAACCCTAACCCTAACCCTAATCTTAACCCTAACCCTAACCCTAAACCTAACCCTAATCTGGACCCTAACTTTAACCCTAACTCTTACCCTTACCCTAACCCTAACCCTAACCCTAAGCCTAATCCTAACCGTGAACCTAACCCTAATCCTAACCCTAACCCTAACCCTAAGCATAACCCTAACTCTAACCCTAATCCTTAAACGTACGCTAACCCTAAACCTAACCTTAACCCCAACCCTAAACCTAACCCTAACCCTAAAACTAACCCTTAGCCTTACCCTATCCCTAAACCTAACCCTAACCCTAACACTAACCATTACACTAACCCTAACCCTAATCCTAACCCTAACCCTTACCCTTACCCTAAACCTAACCCAAACCCTAAACCTAACCCTAACACTTACCCTAACCCTAACCGTTACCCTTATGCTAAACCTAACCCCAACCCTTAAACTAACCCTAACCATAACCCTTACCCTAACCCTAACCATAAGCCTAACCCCTAACCCTAACCCTAAACCTAACTCTAACCCTAACCCTAACCCTAACCCTTACCCTAACCCTAAACCTAACCCTAACCCTAACCTTAACACTAACCCTAACCCTAACCCTAACCCTAAACTTAACCCTATCCCTAACCCTAACCCTTGCCCTTACCCTAAACCTAACCCTAAACCTAACAGGAACCCTAACCCTAACGCTAACCCTAACCCTAACCCTTACCCTTTCCCTAACCCTAACCCTAAACCTAACCCTCACCCTAACCCTAATCCTAACTCTAACCTCTGACCCTAATCCTAACCCAAACCCTAATCCTTACCCTTATCCTAAACTTAACCCTAACACTAACACTTACCCTTACCCTAAACCCTAACCTAACCCTAACCCTAACCCTTACCCTAACCCTAACCCTAACCCAAACCCTAACCTTAACCCTAAACCTAACCCTAACCCTAACCCTAATCTTGACCCTAACTTTAACCCTAACTCTCCCCCTTACCCTAACGCTAACTCTAACCCTAAGCCTAATCCTAACCCTGAACCTAACCCTAATCCTAACCCTAACCCTAACCCTAAGCATAACCCTAACTCTAACCTTAACCCTAATCCTTAAACGTACGCTAACCCTAACCCTAACCTTAACCACAACCCTAAACCTAACCGTAACCCTAACACTAACCCTTACCCTTAACCTATCCCTAAACCTAACCCTAACTCTTACCCTAAACCTAACCCTAACCCTAACCCTAACCCTTATACTACCCTAACCCTTACCCTTACCCTAAACCTAACCCTAACCCTAAACCTAACCCTAACCCTAACCCTAACCCTAACCCTTACCCTTACCCTAACCCTAAACCTGACCCTTAAACTAACCCTAACCCTTACTCTTACCCTAAACCTAACCCAAACCCTAAACCTAACCCTAACACTTACTCTAACCCTAACAGTTACCCTTACCCTAAACCTAACCCAAACCCTTAAACTAACCCTAACCCTAACCCTTACCCTAACGCTAACCCTAAGCCTAACCCCTAACCCTAACCCTAACCCTAAACCTAACTCTAACCCTAACCCTAACCCTAACGCTTACCCTAACCCTAAACCTAACCCTAACCCTAACCTTAACACTAACCCTAACCCTAACCCTAACCCTAACCCTAACACATAACCTGAGCCTAACCCTAACCCTAACCCTAACCCTTGCCCTTGCCCTAACCCTAACCCTAAACCTAACACGAACCCTAAACCTAACCCTAACCCTAACCCTTACCCTAACCCTAAACCTTACCTAACCCTTACCCTTACCCTAACCGTAACCCTAACCCTAACCTTAACCCTAACTCTAACCCTAACACTTGCCCTTACCCTAACCCTAACCCTAAACCTAACACGAACCCTAACCCTAACCCTAACCCTTACCCTAACCCTAACCCTAACTCTTACCCTTACCCTAACCCTAACCCTAACCCTAACCCTAAACTTAACACTAACCTTAAACCTTGCCCTTACCCTAACCCTAACCCTAACTCTAACCCTCACCGTAACACTTACCTTAACCCTAACCCTAACCGTAATCGTTACCCTAACACTAACCCTAATCCTAACCTCAAACTTAACCCTCACCCTAAACCTAACCCTAACCCTTACCCTTACTCTAACACTAAGCCTAACCCTCACCCTAACCGTAACCCTTACCCTAACCCTAACCCTAATCCTAACCCTAAACCTAACCCTAACCTCAACCTTAATCCTAACCCTAACCCTAACCCTACCCCTTACCCTTACCCTTACCCTAACACTAAGCATAACCCTTACCCTAACCCTAATCCTACCCTACCCCTTACCCTTACCCTTACCCTATCACTAAGCCTAACCCTAACCCTAACCCTAACCCTACCCTAACCATAACCCTAATCCTACCTCTAAACCTAACACTAACCCTAACTTTAACCCTAACCCTAACCCTAACCTAACCCTTACCCTTACCCTAACCCTAATCCTATCCTTAACCTCAACCCTAAACCTAACCCTAACCCTAACACTAACTTTTACCCTAACCCTACCCCTAATCCTAACCCTAATCCTTACCCTAAACCTAACCCTAATCTTAACCCTAACCCTTGCCCTTACCCTCACATTAACCTTAACCAGAACCCTAACCATAACCCTAACCTTAACTCTAACATTTATCCTTACCCTAACCCTAACCCTAAACCTAAACCTAACCCTAAACCTAACCCTTACCCTTACCCTTACCCTAACCCTAAACCTAACCCTAAAACTTACCTTTACCCTAACCCTAACCCTAACCCTAATCTTGACCCTAACTTTAACCCTAACTCTTACCCTTACCCTAACCCTAAACCTAACCCTAAGCCTAATCTTATCCCTGAACCTAACCCTAATCCTAACCCTAACCCTAAACCTACGCATAACCCTAACCCTAACCCTAATCCTTAAACGTACGCTAACCCTAAACCTAACCTTAACCCCAACCCTAAACCTAACCCTAAACCTAAACCTAACCCTTACCCTTACCATATCCCTAAACCTAAGCCTAACCCTAACACTAACCATTACACTAACCCTAACCCTAATCCTAACCCTAACCCTTACCCTCAACCTAACCCAAACCCTAAACCTAACCCTAACACTTACCCTAACCCTAACAGTTACCCTTACCCTAAACCTAACCCAAACCCTTAAACTAACCCTAACCCTAACCCTTACCCAAACCCTAACCCTAAGCCTAACCCCTAACCCTAACCCTAACCCTAAACCTAACTCTAACCCTAACCCTAACCCTAACCCTAACCCTTACCCTAAAACTAAACCTAACCCTAACCCAAACCTTAACACTAACCCTAACCCTAACCCTAACCTTAACCCTAACCCTAACCCTAACCCTTGCCCTTACCCTAAACCTAACCCTAAACCTAACATGAACCCTAACCCTAACGCTAACCCTAACCCTAACCCTTGCCATTTCCCTAACCCTAACCCTAAACCTAACCCTCACCCTAACCCTAACCCTAACTCTAATCTCTAACCCTAATCCTAACCCAAACCCTAATCCTTACCCTTGTCCTGAACTTAACCCTAACACTAACACTTACCCTTACCCTAAACCCTACCCTAACCCTAACCCTATCCCTTACCCTAACCCTAACCCTAACCCTAATCTTAACCCTAACCCTAACCCTAAACCTAACTATAATCTTGACCCTAACTTTAACCCTAACTCTTACCCTTACCCTAACCCTAACCCTAACCCTAAGCCTAATCCTAACCGTGAACCTAACCCTAATCCTAACCCTAACCCTAACCCTAAGCATAACCCTAACTCTAACCCTAATCCTTAAACGTACGCTAACCCTAAACCTAACCTTAACCCCAACCCTAAACCTAACCCTAACCCTAACACTAACCCTTACCCTTACCCTATCCCTAAACCTAACCCTAACCCTAACACTAACCATTACACTAACCCTAACCCTAATCCTAACCCTAACCCTTACCCTTACCCTAAACCTAACCCAAACCCTAAACCTAACCCTAACACTTACCCTAACCCTAACCGTTACCCTTATGCTAAACCTAACCCAAACCCTTAAACTAACCCTAACCCTAACCCTTACCCTAACCCTAACCATAAGCCTAACCCCTAACCCTAACCCTAAACCTAACTCTAAACCTAACCCTAACCCTAACCCTAACCCTTACCCTAACCCTACACCTAACCCTAACCCTAACCTTAACACTAACCCTAACCCTAACCCTAACCCTAAACTTAACCCTATCCCTAACCCTAACCCTTGCCCTTACCCTAAACCTAACCCTAAACCTAACACGAACCCTAACCCTAACGCTAACCCTAACCCTAACCCTTACCCTTTCCCTAACCCTAACCCTAAACCTAACCCTCACCCTAACCCTAACCCTAACTCTAACCTCTGACCCTAATCCTAACCCAAACCCTAATCCTTACCCTTATCCTAAACTTAACCCTAACACTAACACTTACCCTTACCCTAAACCCTACCCTAACCCTAACCCTAACCCTTACCCTAACCCTAACCCTAACCCTAACCCTAACCTTAACCCTAACCCTAACCCTAACCCTAACCCTAATCTTGACCATAACTTTAACCCTAACTCTTACCCTTACCCTAACGCTAACCCTAACCCTAAGCCTAATCCTAACCCTGAACCTAACCCTAATCCTAACCCTAACCCTAACCCTAAGCATAACCCTAACCCTAACCTTAACCCTAATCCTTAAACGTACGCTAACCCTAACCCTAACCTTAACCACAACCCTAAACCTAACCGTAACCCTAACACTAACACTTACCCTTAACCTATCCCTAAACCTAACCCTAACTCTTACCCTAAACCTAGCCCTAACCCTAACCCTAACCCTTATACTACCCTAAACCTTACCCTTACCCTAAACCTAACCCTAACCCTAAACCTAACCCTAACCCTAACCCTAACCCTTACCCTTACCCTAACCCTAAACCTAACCCTAACCCTAACCTTAACACTAACCCTAATCCTAACCCTAACCCTAACCTTAACCCTAACCCTAACCCTAACCCTTGCCCTTACCCTAAACCTAACCCTAAACCTAACACGAACCCTAACCCTAACGCTAACCCTAACCCTAACCCTTACCCTTTCCCTAACCCTAACCCTAAACCTAACCCTCACATTAACCCTAACCCTAACTCTAATCTCTAATCCTAATCCTAACCCAAACCCTAATCCTTACCCTTGTCCTAAACTTAACCCTAACACTAACACTTACCCTTACCCTAAACCCTACCCTAACCCTAACCCTATCCCTTACCCTAACCCTAACCCTAACCCTAATCTTAACCCTAACCCTAAACCTAAACCTAATCTTGACCCTAACTTTAACCCTAACTCTTACCCTTACCCTAACCCTAACCCTAACCCTAAGCCTAATCCTAACCCTGAACCTAACCCTAATCCCAACCCTAACCCTAACCCTAAGCATAACCCTAACCCTAAACCTAATCCTTAAACGTACGCTAACCCTAAACCTAACCTTAACCCCAACCCTAAACCTAACCCTAAACCTAACCCTAACCCTTACCCTCACCCTATCCCTAAACCTAACCCTAACCCTAACACTAACCATTACACTAACCCTAACCCTAATCCTAACCCTAACCCTTATCCTTACCCTAAAACTAACCCAAACCCTAACCCTTACCCTAACCCTAACCCTAAGCCTAACCCCTAACCCTAACCCTAAACTTAACTCTAACCCTAACCCTAACCCTAACCCTTACCCTAACCCTAAACCTAACCCTAACCCTAACCCTAACCCTCACCCTTACCCTAACCCTAAACCTAACCTTAACCCCAACCCTAAACCTAACCCTAACCCTAACCCTAACCCTTACCCTTACCCTATCCCTAAACCTAACCCTAACCCTAACACTAAACATTACACTAACCCTAACCCTAATCCTAACCCTAACCCTTATCCTTACCCTAAACCTAACCCAAACCCTAACCCTTACCCTAACCCTAACCCTAAGCCTAACCATTAACCCTAACCCTAAACCTAACTCTAACCCTAACCCTAACCCTAACCCTTACCCTAACCCTAAACCTAACCCTAACCCTAACCCTCACCCTTACCCTAACCCTAAACCTAACCCTTAAACTAACCCTAACCCTAACCCTTACCCTAACCCCAACCCTAAGCCTAACCCCTAACCCTAACCCTAAACCTAACTCTAACCCTAACCCTAACACTAACCCTTACCCTAACCCTAAACCTAACCCTAAACCTAACCTTAACACTAACCCTAACCCTAACCCTAACCCTTACCTGAACCCTAACCCTAACCCTAACCCTTGCCCTTACCCTAAACCTAACCCTAAACCTAACACGAACCCTAACCCTAACGCTAACCCTAACCCTAACCCTTACCCTTTCCCTAACCCTAACCCTAAACCTAACCCTCACATTAACCCTAACCCTAACTCTAATCTCTAATCCTAATCCTAACCCAAACCCTAATCCTTACCCTTGTCCTAAACTTAACCCTAACACTAACACTTACCGTTACCCTAAACCCTACCCTAACCCTAACCCTAACCCTTACCCTAACCCTAAACCTAACCCTAATCTTAACCCTAACCCTAACCCTAAACCTAACCCTAATCTTGACCCTAACTTTAACCCTAACTCTTACCCTTACCCTAACCCTAACCCTAACCCTAAGCCTAATCCTAACCCTGAACCTAACCCTAATCCTAACCCTAACCCTAACCCTAAGCATAACCCTAACCCTAAACCTAATCCTTAAACGTACGCTAACCCTAAACCTAACATTAACCCCAACCCTAAACCTAACCCTAACCCTAACCCTAACCCTTACCCTTACCCTATCCCTAAACCTAACCCTAACCCTAACACTAACCATTACACTAACCCTAACCCTAATCCTAACCCTAACCCTTATCCTTACCCTAAACCTAACCCAAACCCTAACCCTTACCCTAACCCTAACCCTAAGCCTAACCCCTAACCCTAACCCTAAACCTAACTCTAACCCTAACCCTAACCCTAACCCTTACCCTAACCCTAAACCTAACCCTAACCCTAACCCTAACCCTCACCCTTACCCTAACCCTAAACCTAACCCTTAAACTAACCCTAACCCTAACCCTTACCCTAACCCTAACCCTAAGCCTAACCCCTAACCCTAACCCTAAACCTAACTCTAACCCTAACCCTAACCCTAACCCTTACCCTAACCCTAAACCTAAACTTAACACTAACCCTAACCCTAACCCTAACCCTAACCTGAACCCTAACCCTAACCCTAACCCTTGCCCTTACACTAAACCTAACCCTAAACCTAACACGAACCCTAACCATAACGCTAACCCTAACCCTAACCTTACCCTTTCCCTAACCCTAACCCTAAACCTAACCCTCACCCTAACCATAACCCTAACTCTAACCTCTAAACCTAATCCTAAACCAAACCCTAATCCTTACCCTTATCCTAAATTTATCCCTAACACTAACACTTACCCTTACCCTAAACCCTACCCTAACCCTAACCCTAACACTTACCCTAACCCTAACCCTAACCCTTACCCTATCCCTAAACGTAACCCTAACCTCAAAGTTAACCGTAACCCTAAGCCTAACCCTAACCCTAAACTAACCCATAACATTAATCTTAACCCCTAACCCTAAACCTTACCCTAACCCTAACCCTAACCCTAACCCTTACCCTTACCATAACCGTAACCCTAACCCTAACCTTAACCCTAACTCTAACCCTAACACTTGCCCTTACCCTAACCCTAACCCTAAACCTAACACGAACCCTAACCCTAACCCTAACCCTTACCCTAACCCTAACCCTAACCCTTACCCTTACCCTAACCCTAACCCTAACCCTAACCCTAAACTTAACACTAACCTTAAACCTTGCCCTTACCCTAACCCTAAACCTAACTCTAACCCTCACCCTAACACTTACCCTAACCCTAACCCTAACCGTAATCCTTACCCTAACACTAACCCTAACCCTAACCTCAAACTTAACCCTCACCCTAACCCTAACCCTAACCCTTACCCTTACTCTAACACTAAGCCTAACCCTAACCCTAACCGTAAACCTTACCCTAACCCTAACCCTAATCCTAACCCTAAACCTAACCCGAACCTCAATCTTAATCCTAACCCTAACCCTAACCCTACCCTTTACCCTTACCCTTACCCTAACACTAAGCATAACCCTTACCCTACCCCTAATCCTACCCTACCCCTTACCCTTACCCTTACCCTATCACTAAGCGTAACCCTAACCCTAACCCTAACCCTACCCTAACCATAACCCTAATCCTAACTCTAAACCTAACACTAACCCTAACTTTAACCCTAACCCTAACCCTAACCTAACCCTTACCCTTACCCTAACCCTAATCCTATCCTTAACCCCAACCCTAAACCTAACCCTAACCCTAACACTAACCTTTACCCTAACCCTACCCCTAATCCTAACGCTAATCCTTACCCTAAACCTAACCCTAATCTTAACCCTAACCCTTGCCCTTACCCTCACATTAACCTTAACCAGAACCCTAACCATAACCCTGACCTTAACTCTAACATTTATCCTTACCCTAACCCTAACCCTAAACCTAACCCTAACCCTAAACCTAACCCTTACCCTTACCCTTACCCTAACCCTAAACCTAACCCTAAACTTTACCGTTACCCTAACCCTAACCCTAACCCTAATCTTGACCCTAACTTTAACCCTAACTCTTACCATTACCCTAACCCTAACCCTAACCCTAAGCCTAATCCTATCCCTGAACCTAACCCTAATCCTAACCCTAACCCTAACCCTACGCATAACCCTAACCCTAACCCTAATCCTTAAACGTACGCTAACCCTAAACCTAACCTTAACCCCAACCCTAAACCTAACCCTAAACCTAAACCTAACCCTTACCCTTACCATATCCCTAAACCTAACCCTAACCCTACCACTAACCATTACACTAACCCTAACCCTAATCCTAACCCTAACCCTTACCCTTACCCTAAACCTAACCCAAACCCTAAACCTAACCCTAACACTTACCCTAACCCTAACAGTTACCCTTACCCTAAACCTAACCCAAACCCTTAAACTAACCCTAACCCTAACCCTTACCCTAACCCTAACCCTAAGCCTAACCCCTAACCCTAACCCTAACCCTAAACCTAACTCTAACCCTAACCCTAACCCTAACCCTTACCCTAACCCTAAACCTAACCCTAACCCTAACCTTAACACTAACCCTAACCATAACCATAACCCTAACCTTAACCCTAACCCTAACCCTAACCCTTGCCCTTACCCTAAACCTAACCCTAAACCTAACACGAACCCTAACCCTAACGCTAACCCTAACCCTAACCCTTACCCTTTCCCTAACCCTAACCCTAAACCTAACCCTCACACTAACCCTAACCCTAAATCTAACCTCTAACCCTAATCCTAACCCAAACGTTAATCCTTACCCTTGTCCTAAACTTAACCCTAACACTAACACTTACCCTTCCCCTAAACCCTACCCTAACCCTAACCCTATCCCTTACCCTAACCCTAACCCTAACCATAATCTTAAACCTAACCCTAACCCTAACCCTAATCTTGACCCTAACTTTAACCCTAACTCTTACCCTTACCCTAACCATAACCCTAAGCCTAATCCTAACCCTGAACCTAACCCTAATCCTAACCCTAACCCTAACCCTAAGCATAACCCTAACCCTAACCCTAATCCTTAAACGTACGCTAACCCTAAACCTAACCTTAACCTCAACCCTAAACCTAACCCTAACCCTAACACTAACCCTTACCCTTACCCTATCCCTAAACCTAACTCTAACCCTAACACTAACCATTACACTAACCCTAACCCTAATCCTAACCCTAACCCTTACCCTTACCCTAAACCTAACCCAAACCCTAAACCTAACCCTAACACTTACCCTAACCCTAACGTTTACCCTTACCCTAAACCTAAACCAAACCCTTAAACTAACCCTAACCCTAACCCTTACCCTAACCCTAACCATAAGCCTAACCCCTAACCCTAACCCTAAACCTAACTCTAACCCTAACCCTAACCCTAACCCTAAACCTTACCCTAACCCTAAACCTAACCCTAACCCTAACCTTAACACTAACGCTAACGCTAACCCTAACCCTAAACTTAACCCTAACCCTAACCCTAACCCTTGCCCTTACCCTAAACCTAACCCTAAACCTAACACGAACCCTAACCCTAACGCTAACCCTAACCCTAACCCTTACCCTTTCCCTAACCCTAACCCTAAAAATAACCCTCACCCTAACCCTAACCCTAACTCTAACCTCTGAACCTAATCCTAACCCAAACCCTAATCCTTACCCTTATCCTAAACTTAACCCTAACACTAACACTTACCCTTACCCTAAACCCAACCCTAACCCTAACCCTAACCCTTACCCTAACCCTAACCCTAACCTTAACCCTAACCCTAACCCTAACCCTAACCCTAATCTTGACCCTAACTTTAACCCTAACTCTTACCCTTACCCTAACGCTAACCCTAACCCTAAGCCTAATCCTAACCCTGAACCTAACCCTAATCCTAACCCTAACCCTAACCCTAAGCATAACCCTAACCCTAAACTTAACCCTAATCCTTAAACGTACGCTAACCCTAACCCTAACCTTAACCACAACCCTAAACCTAACCGTAACCCTAACACTAATCCTTACCCTTAACCTATCCCTAAACCTAACCCTAACTCTTACCCTAAACCTAACCCTAACCCTCACCCTAACCCTTATCCTACCCTAACACTTACCCTTACCCTAAACCTAACCCTAACCCTAAACCTAACCCTAACCCTAACCCTAACCCTTACCCTTACCCTAACCCTAAACCTAACCCTTAAACTAACCCTAACCCTAACCCTTACCCTAACCCTAACCCTAAGCCTAACCCCTAACCCTAACCCTAAACCTAACTCTAACCCTAACCCTAACCCTAACCCTTACCCTAACCCTAAACCTAACCCTAAACCTAACCTTAACACTAACCCTAACCCTAACCCTAACCTTAACCTTAACCCTAACCCTAACCCTTGCCCTTACACTAAACCTAACCCTAAACCTAACACGAACCCTAACCCTAACGCTAACCCTAACCCTAACCCTTACCCTTTCCCTAACCCTAACCCTAAACCTAACCCTCACCCTAACCATAACCCTAACTCTAACCTCTAAACCTAATCATAAACCAAACCCTAAACCTTACCCTTATCCTAAACTTATCCCTAACACTAACACTTACCCTTACCTTAAACCCTACCCTAACCCTAACCCTAACCCTTACCCTAACACTAACCCTAAACCTTACCCTATCCCTAACCGTAACCCTAACCTCAAAGTTAACCGTAACCCTAAGCCTAACCCTAACCCTAAACTAACCCATAACATTAATCTTAACACCTAACCCTAACCCTTACCCTAACCCTAACCCTAACCCTAACCCCAACCCTTACCCTTACTCTAACCCTAACCCTAACACTAACCCTAACCCTAACCCTTACCCTAACCCTAACGATAACCCTTCCTTTAACTCTAACCCTAACGTCAACCCTAACCCTACCCCACCCTAAACCTTACCTTTACACTAACCCTAACCCTAACCCTAACCTTAACCCTAACCCTAACCCTAACCCTTGCCCTTACCCTAAACCTAACCCTAAACCTAACACGAACCCTAACCCTAACGCTAACCCTAACCCTAACCCTTAGCCTTTCCCTAACCCTAACCCTAAAACTAACCCTCACACTATCCCTAACCCTAAATCTAACCTCTAACCCTAATCCTAACCCAAACCTTAATCCTTACCCTTGTCCTAAACTTAACCCTAACACTAACACTTACCCTTCCCCTAAACCCTACCCTAACCCTAACCCTATCCCTTACCCTAACCCTAACCCTAACCCTAATCTTAACCCTAACCCTAACCCTAACCCTAATCTTGACCCTAACTTTAACCCTAACTCTTACCCTTACCCTAACCCTAACCCTAAGCCTAATCCTAACCCTGAACCTAACCCTAATCCTAACCCTAACCCTAACCCTAAGCATAACCCTAACCCTAACCCTAATCCTTAAACGTACCCTAACCCTAAACCTAACCTTAACCCCAACCCTAAACCTAACCCTAACCCTAACACTAACCCTTACCCTTACCCTATCCCTAAACCTAACCCTAACCCTAACACTAACCATTACACTAACCCTAACCCTAATCCTAACCCTAACCCTTACCCTTACCCTAAACCTAACCCAAACCCTAAACCTAACCCTAACACTTACCCTAACCCTAACAGTTACCCTTACCCTAAACCTAACCCAAACCCTTAAACTAACCCTAACCCTAACCCTTACCCTAACCCTAATCATAAGCCTAACCCCTAACCCTAACCCTAAACCTAACTCTAACCCTAACCCTAAACCTAACCCTAAACCTTACCCTAACCCTAAACCTAACCTTAACCCTAACCTTAACACTAACCCTAACGCTAACCCTAACCCTAAACTTAACCCTAACCCTAACCCTAACCCTTGCCCTTACCCTAAACCTAACCCTAAACCTAACACGAACCCTAACCCTAACGCTAACCCTAACCCTAACCCTTACCCTTTCCCTAACCCTAACCCTAAAAATAACCCTCACCCTAACCCTAACCCTAACTCTAACCTCTGACCCTAATCCTAACCCAAACCCTAATCCTTACCCTTATCCTAAACTTAACCCTAACACTAACACTTACCCTTACCCTAAACCCTACCCTAACCCTAACCCTAACCCTTACCCTAACCCTAACCCTAACCTTAACCCTAACCCTAACCCTAACCCTAACCCTAATCTTGACCCTAACTTTAACCCTAACTCTTACCCTTACCCTAACGCTAACCCTAACCCTAAGCCTAATCCTAACCCTGAACCTAACCCTAATCCTAACCCCAACCCTAACCCTAAGCATAACTCTAACCCTAACCTTAACCCTAATCCTTAAACGTACGCTAACCCTAACCCTAACCTTAACCACAACCCTAAACCTAACCGTAACCCTAACACTAACCCTTACCCTTAACCTATCCCTAAACCTAACCCTAACTCTTACCCTAAACCTAACCCTAACCCTCACCCTAACCCTTATCCTACCCTAACACTTACCCTTACCCTAAACCTAACCCTAACCCTAAACCTAACCCTAACCCTAACCCTAACCCTTACCCTTACCCTAACCCTAAACCTAACCTTTAAACTAACCCTACCCCTAACCCTTACCCTAACCCTAACCCTAAGCCTAACCCCTAACCCTAACCCTAAACCTAACTCTAACCCTAACCCTAACCCTAACCCTTACCCTAACCCTAAACCTAACCCTAAACCTAACCTTAACACTAAACCTAACCCTAACCCTAACCCTAACCTGAACCGTAACCCTAACCCTAACCCTTACCCTTACACTAAACCTAACCCTAAACGTAACACGAACCGTAACCCTAACGCTAACCCTAACCCTAACCCTTACCCTTTCCCTAACCCTAACCCTAAACCTAACCCTCACCCTAACCCTAACCCTAACTCTAACCTCTAAACCTAATCCTAAACCAAACCCTAAACCTTACCCTTATCCTAAACTTATCCCTAACACTAACACTTACCCTTACCCTAAACCCTACCCTAACCCTAACCCTAACCCTTACCCTAACACTAACCCTAAACCTTACCCTATCCCTAACCGTAACCCTAACCTCAAAGTTAACCGTAACCCTAAGCCTAACCCTAACCCTAAACTAACCCATAACATTAATCTTAACCCCTAACCCTAACCCTTACCCTAACCCTAACCCTAACCCTAACCCCAACCCTTACCCTTACTCTAACCCTAACCCTAACACTAACCCTAACCCTAACCCTTACCCTAACTCTAACGATAACCCTTCCTTTAACTCTAACCCTAACGTCAACCCTAACCCTACCCCACCCTAAACCTTACCTTTACCCTAACCCTAACCCTAACCCTAACCTTAACCCTAACCCTAACCCTAACCCTTGCCCTTACCCTAAACCTAACCCTAAACCTAACACGAACCCTAACCCTAACGCTAACCCTAACCCTAACCCTTAGCCTTTCCCTAACCCTAACCCTAAACCTAACCCTCACACTAACCCTAACCCTAAATCTAACCTCTAACCCTAATCCTAACCCAAACCTTAATCCTTACCCTTGTCCTAAACTTAACCCTAACACTAACACTTACCCTTCCCCTAAACCCTACCCTAACCCTAACCCTATCCCTTACCCTAACCCTAACCCTAACCCTAATCTTAACCCTAACCATAACCCTAACCCTAATCTTGACCCTAACTTTAACCCTAACTCTTACCCTTACCCTAACCCTAACCCTAAGCCTAATCCTAACCCTGAACCTAACCCTAATCCTAACCCTAACCCTAACCCTAAGCATAACCCTAACCCTAACCCTAATCCTTAAACGTACGCTAACCCTAAACCTAACCTTAACCCCAACCCTAAACCTAACCCTAACCCTAACACTAACCCTTACCCTTACCCTATCCCTAAACCTAACCCTAACCCTAACACTAACCATTACACTAACCCTAACCCTAATCCTAACCCTAACCCTTACCCTTACCCTAAACCTAACCCAAACCCTAAACCTAACCCTAACACTTACCCTAACCCTAACAGTTACCCTTACCCTAAACCTAACCCAAACCCTTAAACTAACCCTAACCCTAACCCTTACCCTAACCCTAACCATAAGCCTACCCCCTAACCCTAACCCTAACCCTAACTCTAACCCTAACCCTAACCCTAAACCTTACCCTAACCCTAAACCTAACCCTAACCCTAACCTTAACACTAACCCTAACGCTAACCCTAACCCTAAACTTAACCCTAACCCTAACCCTAACCCTTGCCCTTACCCTAAACCTAACCCTAAACCTAACACGAACCCTAACACTAACGCTAACCCTAACCCTAACCCTTACCCTTTCCCTAACCCTAACCCTAAAAATAACCCTCACCCTAACCCTAACCCTAACTCTAACCTCTAACCCTAATCCTAACCCAAACCCTAATCCTTACCCTTATCCTAAACTTAACACTAACACTAACACTTACCCTTACCCTAAACCCTACCCTAACCCTAACCCTAACCCTTACCCTAACCCTAACCCTAACCCTAACCCTAACCTTAACCCTAACCCTAACCCTAACCCTAATCTTGACCCTAACTTTAACCCTAACTCTTACCCTTACCCTAACGCTAACCCTAACCCTAAGCCTAATCCTAACCCTGAACCTAACCCTAATCCTAACCCTAACCCTAACCCTAAGCATAACCCTAACCCTAACCTTAACCCCAATCCTTAAACGTACGCTAACCCTAACCCTAACTTTAACCACAACCCTAAACCTAACCGTAACCCTAACACTAACCCTTACCCTTAACCTATCCCTAAACCTAACACTAACTCTTACCCTAAACCTAACCCTAACCCTAACCCTAACCCTTATCCTACCCTAACACTTACCCTTACCCTAAACCTAACCCTAACCCTAAACCTAACCCTAACCCTAACCCTAACCCTTACCCTTACCCTAACCCTAAACCTAACCCTTAAACTAACCCTAACCCTAACCCTTACCCTAACCCTAACCCTAAGCCTAACCCCTAACCCTAACCCTAAACATAACTCTAACCCTAACCCTAAACCTAACCCTTACCCTAACCCTAAACCTAACCCTTAACCTAACCTTAACACTAACCCTAACCCTAACCCTAACCCTAACCTTAACCCTAACTCTAACCCTAACCCTTGCCCTTACACTAAACCTAACCCTAAACCTACCACGAACCCTAACCCTAACGCTAACCCTAACCCTAACCCTTACCCTTTCCCTAACCCTAACCCTAAACCTAACCCTCACCCTAACCCTAACCCTAACTCTAACCTCTAAACCTAATCCTAAACCAAACCCTAAACCTTACCCTTATCCTAAACTTATCCCTAACACTAACACTTACCCTTAGCCTAAACCCTACCCTAACCCTAACCCTAACCCTTACCCTAACACTAACCCTAACTCTTACCCTATCCCTAACCATAACCCTAACCTCAAAGTTAACCGTAACCCTAAGCCTAACCCTAACCCTAAACTAACCCATAACATTAATCTTAACCCCTAACCCTAACCCTTACCCTAACCCTAACCCTAACCCTAACCCCAACCCTTACCCTTACTCTAACCCTAACACTAACCCTAACCCTAACCCTTACCCTAACCCTAACGATAACCCTTCCTTTAACTCTAACCCTAACATCAACCCTAACCCTACCCCACCCTAAACCTTACCTTTACCCTAACCGTAAACCTAACCCTAACCCTAACACTTACCCTAACCCTAACACTTATCCTATCCCTAACCATAACCCTAACCCAAACCCGTAACCTAACCCATAACATTAATCTTAACCCCTAACCCTAACTCTTACCCTAACCCTAAACCTAACCCTAACCCTTACCCTAACCCTAAACCTAACCCTAACCCTAACCTTAACCCTAACCCTAACCCTAACCCTTGCCCTTACCCTAAACCTAACCCTAAACCTAACACGAATCCTAACCCTAACGCTCACCCTAACCCTAACCCTTACCCTTTCCCAAACCCTAACCCTAACCCTAACCTTAACCCTAACCCTAACCCTAACCCTAAACCTTACTCTAACCCTAAACCTAACCGTAACCCTAACCTTAACACTAACCCTAACCCTAACCCTAACCCTTACCTTAACACTAACCCTGTCCCTAACCATTGCCCTTTCCCTAACCCTAACCCTAAACCTAACCCTCACCCTAACCCTAACCCTAACTCTAACCTCTAACCCTAATCCTAAACCAAACCCTAATCCTTACCCTTATCCTAAACGTAACCCTAACACTAACACTTACCTTACCCTAAACCCTACCCTAACCCTAACCCTAACCCTTACCCTAACCCTAACCCTAACCCTTACCCTATCCCTAACCCTAACCCTAACCTCAAACTTAACCCTAACCCTAACCCTAACCCTAAACCTAACCTAACCCATAACATTAATCTTAACACCTAACCCTAACCCTTACCCTAACCCTAACCATAACCCTTCCTTTAACTCTAACCCTAACCTCCACCCTAACCCTACCCCTAACCCTAACCCTTACCCTTACCCTAACCCTAACCCTAACCCTAACCCTAACACTTACCCTAACCCTAACCCTTATCCTAACCCTAACCATAACCCTAACCCAAACCCGTAACCTAACCCATAACATTAATCTTAACCCCTAACCCTAACTCTTACCCTAACCCTAACCCTAACCCTAACCCTAACCCTTACCCTTACCCTAACCCTAACCCTAACACTAACCCTAACCCTATCCCTAACCCTTACCCTAACCCTAACCCTTACTCTTACCCTAACCCTAACACTAACCCTTACCCTTACCCTAACCCTAACCCTAACCATAACTCTAACACTTACCCTAACCCTAACCCTAACCTAACCCTAACACTTACCCATACACTAACCCTAACCCTAACCTTAACTCTAACACTTACCCTAACCCTAACCTAACCCTAAACCTTTCCCTTACCCTAAACCGAACCCTAACCCCTAACCCTAACCCTTAACCTAACCCTAATCCTAACCCTAACCCTAACCCTAACCCTTGCCCAAAACCAACCCTAAACCTAACTCTAACACTAACCCTAACCCTAACCCTTAACCTAACCCCAAACCTAACCCTAACCCTTACACTCAACCTAACCCTAAACCTAAACCTAACCATAATACTTATCCTAACCCCTAACCCTAACCCTTACCCTAACCCTAACCCTAACCCTTACCCTTACCCTAACCCTAACCCTAACACTAACCCTAACCCTATCCCTAACCCTGACCCTAACCTTAACCCTAATCCTTACTCTAACCCTAACCCTAAACTCAATCTTAACCCTAACCCTAACACTAACCATTACCTTAACCCTAACCCTAACCCTCACCCTTACCCTAACCCTTACCCTAGCCCTAACCCTAACCCTTACCCTAACCCTTACCCTAATCCTAACCTCAACCTTAACCCTAACCCTAACCCTAACCCTTACCCTTACCCTTACCATAACCATAACCCTAATCCTGACCCTAACCCTAACCCTAACCCTTACCGTAACCCTAACCCTAATCCTAACCCTAAACCTAACCCTAACACTAACAGTAACACTAACCCTAACCCTAACCCTAACCCTAACCCTTACCCTTACCCTAACCCTAACCCTGAACCTAACCCTAACCCTAACCTGAACTATAACCCTTATCCTTACCCTAACCCTAATCCTAACCCTAACCCTAAACCTAACCCTTACCCTTAGACTAACCCTAATCCTAAACCTAACCCTAAACCTTAGCCTTACCCTAACCTTAACACTAACCTAACGCTAACCCTAACCTTAACCTAAACCTAAATGTAACCCTAACCCTAACCTTACCCCTAACCTAACCCTAAACCTTACCCTTTCCCTAACTCTAACCCTAACCCTAACCCTAACCCTAACCCTACCACCTAAACCGAACCCTAACCCTAACCCTTACCCTAACCCTAACCTAACCCTAACACTTACCATTACCCTAACCATAATACGTATCCTAAACCCTAACCCTAACCCTTACCCTTACCCTAACCCTAACCCTAATACTAACCCTAACCCTAACCCTATCCCTAACCCTTACCCTCACCTTAACCCTAATCCTTACTCTAACCCTAACCATAACCTCAATCTTAACCCTAACCCTAACCCTAACCATTACCCTTAACCTAACCCTAACCCTCACCCTTACCCTAACCCTTACACTAGCCCTAACCCTAACTCTTACCCTAACCCTAACCCTAACCTCAACATTAACCCAAAGCCGAACCCTAACCCTAACCTTTACCCTTACCCTTACCTTAACCCTAAACCTAACCCTAACCCTCACACTTACCCTAAGCCTAACCCTAACCTAACACTTACCCTTAACCTAACACTAACCCTAACCTTAAACCCAACCCTAAACCTAACCCTAAACCTAACCCTAACACTTACTCTAACCCTAACCCTAACCCTCACTCTAACCCTAAAACTTACCCTTACCCTAACCCTAACCCTTATCCTAACCGTAACCCTAACCCTAACCCAAACCCGTAACCAAACACATACCATTAATCCTAACCCCTAACCCTAACCCTTACCCTAACCCTAACCCTAACCCTTACCCTAACTCTAACCCTAACCCTAAACCTTACCCTAACCCTAAACCTTACCCTAACCCTAACCATAACCCTAACCTTTACCCTTACCCTAACCCTTATGCTAACCCTAAATCTAACCCTAACATTAACAGTAACCCTAACCCTAACCAAACCCTAACACTTACCATTACCCTAACCATAATACTTATCCTAACCCCTAACCCTAACCCTTACCCTTACCCTAACCCTAACCCTAACACTAACCCTAACCCTAACCCTATCCCTAACCCTTACCCTAACCTTAACCCTAATCCTTACTCTAACCCTAACCCTAACCTCAATCTTAACCCTAACCCTAACCCTAACCATTACCCTTACCCTAACCCTAACCCTCACCCTTACCCTAACCCTTACACTAGCCCTAACCCTAACTCTTACCCTAACCCTAACCCTAACCTCAACATTAACCCAAAGCCGAACCCTAACCCTAACCTTTACCCTTACCCTTACCTTAACCCTAAACCTAACCCTAACCCTCACACTTACCCTAAGCCTAACCCTAACCTAACACTTACCCTTAACCTAACACTAACCCTAACCTTAAACCCAACCCTAAACCTAACCCTAAACCTAACCATAACACTTACTCTAACCCTAACCCTAACCCTCACTCTAACCCTAAAACTTACCCTTACCCTAACCCTAACCCTTATCCTAACCGTAACCCTAACCCTAACCCAAACCCGTAACCTAACCCATACCATTAAACCTAACCCCTAAACCTAACCCTTACCCTAACCCTAACCCTAGCCCTTACCCTAACTCTAACCCTAACCCTAAACCTTACCCTAACCCTAAACCTTACCCTAACCATAACCATAACCCTAACCTTTACCCTTACCCTAACCCTTACCCTAACCCTCATGCTAACCCTAAATCTAACCCTAACATTAACAGTAACCCTAACCCTAACCCTAACCCTTACCCTTACTCTAACCGTAACCCTAAACCTAACACTAACCCTTACACTTAAGCTCAGCCCAACCTTAACCCTAACCCTAACACTAACCCTAACCTGGACTCTAACCTTTATCCTTACCCTAACCATAACCCTAAACCTAACGCTAACCATAAACCTAACCCTTACCCTTAGACTAACCCTAATCCTAAACCTAACCCTAAACCTAACCCTTACCCTTAGACTAACCCTAATCCTAAACCTAACCTTAAACCTTACCCTTACTCTAACCCTAACCCTAACCTAACCCTAACCCTAACCCTAACCCTAACACTTACCCATACCCTAACCCTAACCCTAACCTTAACCATAACCATAATCTTAACCCTACCCCTTACCCTAACCCTAACCTCAACCTTAACCCAAAGCCTAAACCTAACTCTAACCTTTACCTTACCCTTACCTTAACCCTAACCCTAACCCTAACCCTAACCTCAACCTTAACCCAAAGCCTAAATCTAACCCTAACCCTAACCTTAACCCCAACCCTAAACCTAACCCTAACGCTTAGCCTTACACTAACCCTAACCCTTATCCTAACCCTAACCCTAATCCTAACCCAAACCCGTAACCTAACCCATAACATTAATCCTAACCCCTAACCCTAAACCTTACCCTAACAATAACCCCAAACCTAACCCTAACCCTAAACCTAACCCTAACCCTTACTCTTACCCTAACCCTAACCCTAACCCTTACCCTTACCCTAACGCTAACCCTAACCGTAACTCTAACACTTACCCTAATCCTAACCTAACCCTAACACTCACCCATACACTAACCCTAACCCTAACCATAACTCTAACACTTACCCTAACCCTAACATAACCCTAAACCTTTCCCTTACCCTAAACCTAACC
>JANJXV010000933.1:217500-220000 GCA_024803745.1 Megascapheus bottae | reverse complement strand
CATAACCCTAACCCCTAACCCTAACCCTTAACCTAACCCTAACCCTAACCCTAACCCCTACCCTTACACTAACCCTAACCCTAACTCTAACCCTAAGCCTAACCCTAAAACTAACCCTTACACTAACCCTAACCCTAACCCTAACCCTTACCATTACCCTACCCCTAACCTAAACCTAAATCTAACCCTTACACTTACCCTAACCCTAAACCTAACCCTAATCCTAACCCTTACCGTAACAGTAACCCTAATTTTAACCCTAATCCTTAACCTTACCCTAACTCTAACCCTAACGCTAACCCTAACCTTAACTCTAACCCTTACCCTTACGCTAACCCTATCCCAAAGCCGAACCTTAAACCTTACTATTACCCTAACCCTAACCCTAACCTTAACCCTAACCCTAACCCTAAACCTAAGCTTAACCCTAACCCTTATCCTTTCCCTAACCAAACCCTAACAATAAACCTAACCCTAACACTAACCCTAACCCTTACCCTTACCCTAACCGTAACCCTAAATCTAACCCTAAACTTTACCCTAACCCTAACGCTAATCCTAACCTTACCCTTAACGTAACCCTAACCCTAACAGTAACCCTTACCCTTAACCTAACCCTAACCCTAACCCAACACTTACCCTCACTCTAACCCTATCCCTAACCCTAACCCTAACCCTAACACTTACCCTTACCCTAACACTAACCCTAACCTAACACTTACCCTAACCGTAACACTTACCCTAACCCTAACCCTAACCCTTACACAAACCCTAACCCTAACCCGAACCCTAAACCCTAACCCTAACACTAAACCTCACCCTAACACTAACCCTAACCCTAACCCTAACCCTTACATTTACACTTACGTTAACCCTAACCCTAACCCTAACCCTAAACCTAACCCTAACCCTAACCCTAACCCTTACCCTTACCCTTACCCAAACCTAACCAATCAATAACCCTAACCCTAAACCTAACACTTACTCTTACCCTAACCCTAACCCCAAACCTAACCTAACCCTAACAATAAACCTTTCCCTTACCCTAACCCTAACCCTAACCCTAAATTTAACCCTAAACCTAACACTAACCCTAACCCTAACCCTTACACTAACCCTAACCCTGAACGTAACCCTAACCCTAACCCTAACCCTTACCCTTACCCTTACCGTAAACCTAAGCCTAAACCTAACCCTAACCCTAATCCTAACCCCTATTCCTAACCCTAACCAAAACACTCACCCTAACCCTAACCCTAACCCTTACCCAAACCCTAAACCTAACCCTTACACTTACACTTACCCTAACCCTAACCAAACCCTAACCCCAAACCTAAACCTAACCCTTACCCTTACCCTAACCCTAACCCTTAACCTAACCCTAACCCTAAACCTAACCCTTACCCTAACCCTAATACTTACGCTAAGCCTAAACCTACCCCTAACGCTAACCTTAATCCTAACCCTTACCCTTACCCTAACCCTAACCCTAAACCTAACCCTAACCCTTACCCTTAGCCTTACCCAAACCCTAACCCTTACCCTAACCCTAATTCTTACCCTAACCCTAAATTTAATCCTAACCCTAACCTTAAACCTAACCCTTACCCTCACCCTTACCCTTACCCTAACCATAACCCCAAACCTAACCCTAACCCTAACCCTAACCCTTACCCTAACCCTAACCCTAACCCTTACTCATACCCTAACCCTAACCCCAAGCCAAACCCTAAACCTAACCCTAACCCTAAACCTTTCCCTTACCCTAACCCTAACCCTAACACTCACCCTTACCTTAACCTTAACCCTAACACTAACCTAAAACTAACCCTAACTTTTACCCTAACCTAAACCTAACCCTTACTCTTACCCTAACCCTAACACTTAGCCTAACCCTAACAACAACCCTAAACTTAACCCTTACCCTGACCTTAACCCTAACCATTACCCTTACCCTAACCCTAACCCTAACACTAACTTAACGCTAACCCTAACCTAACAGTAAACCTTACCCTTATCCTAACCTTAACCCTAACCCTAACCCTTACCCTTACCCTAACCATAACCCTAACCCTAACCCCGAAACCTAACCCTAACCCTAACTCTACCCCTTAGCCTTACACTAACTCGAACCCTAACCCTAAATCTTACCCTAACCCTAACTCTAACCCTTAACCTTACCCTAACACTAACCCTAACCCTTTCCCTAAACCTACCTCTAACCCTTACCCTAAACCTAACACTAAACCTAAACCTAACGCTCACCCTAAACCTAACCATAACCCTAACCCTTATCCGAACCCTAACCCTAACTCTAACCCTTAGCCTTACCCTAACGCTAACCCTAACCCTAACCCTCAACCTTACCCTAACCCTAACCCTAACCCTTACCCTAACCTAAAACTTACCCCTAACCCTAACCGTAACCCTAACGTTCACCCTAAACCTAAACCTAACCCTAACCCTTACCCTAACCCTCACCCTAACCCTAACCCTTACC
>JANJXV010000933.1:192500-200000 GCA_024803745.1 Megascapheus bottae | reverse complement strand
AACCTAAACCTAACCCTAACCCTAACACTAACCCTTACCCTTACCCTATCCATAACCCTAACCCTAACCCAAACCATTACCCTAACTTTAACCCTAATCCTAACCCTAATCCTAAACCTTCCCTAACACTAACCCTAACCCTAAACCTAACCCTAACACTAACCTTAACCCTAACCCTTATCCTTACCCTAACCCTAAACCTAAACCTAACACTAACCCTAAACCTAACCCTAACCCTAACCCTTACCCTTACCCTAACCCTAACCCTAAACCTAAACCTAACCCTAACCCTCACCCTAACCCTTACCTTAACACTAACCCTAACCCTAACCCTAAACTCAACCTTAACCCTAACCCTAACCCTAACCCTTACACTTAACCTAACACTAAGCCTAACCCAAACACTAACCCTAACCCTTACCCTAAATCTAACTCTAACACTAACACTTACCCTTACCCTTACCAAAACCCTTACCCTTACCCTAAACCTAACCCTAACTCTTACCCTAACCCTAACCATAAACTTAACACCAACCCTAAAACTAACCATAATCCTAACCCTAAACCTTACCCTAACCCTAACCCTAACCCTTACCAGAACACTAACCCTAATCCTAACCCTCACTTTAAACTTAACCCTAACCCTAACCCTAACCCTAAACCTAACCTTAACCTTAACCCTAACCCTAACCCTAACCTTAACTGTAACCCTCATCCTTACCCTAACCCTAACCCTCAACCTAACCCTAACCCTAAAACTAACGCTTACTCTTACTCTAACCCTAATCCTAACCCTAACCCTAACCCTAACATTTATCCTATCCCTTACACAAACCCTAAACCTAAACCTTACCCTTACCCTAACCCTAACCCTAACCTTAACCAAAACCATAACCCTAACCCTAACCCTAACCCTATCCCTAACCCCAACTCTTATCCTTACCCTAACCCTAACCCTAAACCTAACACTAACACTAACCCCTAACCCTAACCGTAACACTAACCCTAAACCTAACCCTTACCCTTACCCTAACCCTAAACCTAACCCTAATTATTACCATTTCCCTAACTCTAACCCTTACTCTAACCCTAATCCTAACCTCAATCTTAACCCGAACCCTAACCCTAACCCTTACCCTTACCCTAACCCTAACCCTAACCCTCACACTAGCCCTAACCCTAACCCTTACCCTAACCCTAAACCTAACCCTTACCCTTACCCTTACATTTTCCCTAACCCTAATCCTAACTCTATACCTTACCCTTAGCCTAACCCTAACCCTAACATTAGCCCCAACCCTAAACCTAACCCTAACCCTTACCCTAAACCTAACCCTAACCCTAATCCTAACCCTAATACTTATACGTACCCTAACCCTAACCCTTATAATAACCCTAAACCTAACCCTAACCCTAACCCTTAACCTAACCCTAACACTACCCTAACCCTAACCCTTACCCTAACCCTAACCCCAACCCTAACCCTAGCCCTTACCCTTTCTCTAACCCTAACTCTAACCCTAACCCTAACCCTAACCCTAACCCTAACACTAACCGTTCCTCTAACCCTAACCCTAACCTCAACCATAACCCTAACCCTAACCCTGACCCTAACCCTTACCCTTACCCTAACCCTAACCCTTAACCTAACCCTAACCCTAACCCTTACCCTAACCCTAACTCTAACCCTAACCTCAACCTTAACCCTAACACTAACCCTAACTATAACCCTTACCGTTACCCTAAAACTAAGCCTAACCCTAACCCTAACCGGAACACTAACCCTAACCCCTAACCCTAACCCTAACCCCTAACACTAACACTAACCCTTTCCCTTATACTAACCCTAACTCTAACCCTAACACTTTCCCTTACCCTAACTCCTACCCTAACCCTAACCCTAACTCTTACCCTAACCGTAACCCTTTCTCATACCCTAACCCTAACCCTAAACCTAACCCTAACCCTCACCCTTACCCTAACTCTAACCCTAACCCTACCCCTAACTCTTACCCTTACACTAACACTAATCCTAAACCTAAACCTAACCCTATCCCTAAACCTAATCTTAAACCTAACCCTTACCCTTACCCTAACCCTAACCCTAACCCTAACGGTAAACCTAACCCTAACCCTAAACCTAACCCTTACACTTACCCTAACACTAATCCCAACCCTAACCCTTACCCTAACCCCAACCCTAACCCTAACACTTACCCTAACCCTAACCCTAACCCTTACCCTAACCCTAACCCTAAACCTAAAACTTATCCTAACCCTAAACCTAAACCTAAGCCTAACCCTAACCCTAACCCTAACCCTTACCCTTACCCTAACCCTAACGCTAACCCTAACCCTAAACCTTACCCTTACCCTAAACCTAACCCTAACCCTTACCCTAAACCAAACCATGACCCTAATCCTAACCCTTACCCTTCCCTTAACCCTAACTCTAACCCTAACCCTTCCCCTTACCCTATCGCTAACACTAACCCTAACCCTAACACTAACCCTAACACATACCCTTACCCTAACCCTAACACTAACCCTAACCGTACCCATAACCCTCACCCTAACCCTAACACTAACCCTAACCCCTAACCCTAACCCTAACACTAACTCTAACCCCTAACCCTAACACTAAGCCTTACCCTTATCCTAACACTAACCCTAACCCTAACACTTTCCTTTACCCTAAACCCTACCCTAACCCTAATCCTAACCCTTACCCTAACCCTAACCCTAACCCTACACCTAACTCTTCCCCTTACACTAACACTAAACCTAATCCTAAACCTAACCCTTACCGTTAACCTAACACTAATCCTAACAATAACCATTACCCTAACCTTAACCCTAACCCTAACACTTACCCTAACCCTAACCCTAAACCTAACCCTTACCCTAACCCTAACCCTAACCCTAAACCTTATCCTAATCCTATCCCTAAACATAACCATAACCCTAAACCTTAACCTATCCTTAACACTAACACTAACCCCTAACCCTAACACTTACCCTAACCCTAACCCTAAACCTAACCCCTAACCTTAACCCTAACCCTAACCAGTAACATTGACCCTAACCCTAACCCTTACCCTTATTCTAACCGTAACCCTAACCCTAACACTTACCCTTACCGTAACCCCTACCTAACCCTAACCCTAACCCTAACCCTAACCCTTACCCTAACCCTAATCCTAACCCTAACCCTAACCCTTACACTTACTCTAACGCTAAACGTAACCCTAAACTTTACCCTTACCCTAACCCTAAACCTAACCCTAACCCTAAACCTTACCCTTACCCTAAACCTAACCCCAACCCTAACTCTAAACCTAACCCTTACCCTTTCCCTTACTTTATCCCTCACCCTAACCCTATCCCCTACCTTTACCGAAACGCTAACCCTAACCCTAACCCTCATCCTAACACATGCCCTTACCCTTACCCTATCCCTAACCCTAATCGTAACCCTAAACTTAAACCTAAACCTAAACCTAACCCTAACCCTCACCCTAACCCTAACTCTAACCTTAACCCAACACTAAATCTAATCCTAACCCTATCCCTAACCCCTACACTTACCCTAACGCTAAAGCTAAACCTAACCCTAACACTAACCCTAACCCTTACCCTAACCCTAACCCTAATCCTAACCCTAACCCTTACCCTTACTCTAACTCTAACCTTAACCCTAAAACTAACCCTTAACCTAACCCTAACACTAACCCTAACCCTAAACCTTACCCTAACCCTAACCATAACACTTGCCCTTACCCTAACCCTAACACTAAACCTAACCCTAACCCTAACCGTAACCCTAACCCTAACCCTAAACGTAACCCTAAACCTAACCCCCAACCCTAACCCTAACCCTAACCCTTACCCTTATCCTATTCCTAACCGTAACCCTAACACTCACCATTACCCTAACCCCTACCCTAAACCTAACCCTACCCCTAACCCTTACCCTAACCCTAACCCTTACACTAACCCTAACCCTAACCCAAACCCTAACCTAACCCTAACCCTAAATCTAACCCTAACCCTAATCCTAAACCGAACCCTTACCCTAACCCTAACCCTAACCCTTCCTCTAACCCTAAACCTAACCTCAACTATAACCCTAACTGTAACCCTAACCCTAACCCTTACCCTTACCCTAACCCTAACCCTAACCCTAAACCTTACCCTAACCCTAACCTAACCCTAACCCTAAATCTAACCCTAACCCTAATCCTAAACCGAACCCTTACCCTAACCCTAACCCTAACCCTTCCTCTAACCCTAAACCTAACCTCAACTGTAACCCTAACTGTAACCCTAACCCTAACCCTTACCCTTACCCTAACCCTAACCCTAACCCTAAACCTTACCCTAACCCTAACCCTTACCATAACCCTAACCCTAAACTCAACCTTACCCCTAACCCTAACCCTAACCCTAACCGTAACCCTTATCCTAACCCTAACCCTAACCCTTAGCCTAACCCTAACCCTTACCCTAACCCTAACCCTAAACTCAACCTTACCCCTAACCCTAACCCTTATCCTAACCCTAACCCTAACCCTAACCTGAACCTTAACACTTAGCCTAACCCTAACACTAACCCTTACCCTTACCCTTACCATAACCCTTACCCTTACACTAACCCTAACCCGAACCCTTACCCTAACCCGAAACCTAAACTTAACCCCAACCCTATACCTAACCATAATCCTAACCCTATACCTTACCCTAACCCTAACCCTTACCCTTACCCTAACCCTAACCCTAATCCTAACCCTCACCTTAATCTTAACCCTAACCCTAACCCAAACCCTAAACCTAACCTTAACTCTAACCCTTATCCTTACCCTAACCCTACACCTATACCTAAACCTAACCCTTACCCTAACCCTAACCTTAAACCTAACCCTAAGCTTACCCTAACCCTAACCGTAACCCTAACACTTACCCTAACCCTAACCCTAATCCTAACTCATACCCTTACCCTAACCCTAAACCTAAACCTAACACTAACCCTAACCCTAACCCTTACCCTTACCCTAACCCTAAACCTAAACCTAAATCTAACCCTAACCCTAACCCTAACCCTTACAATAACCCTAACCCTTACCCTAACCCTAACCCTAAACTCAACCTTAACCCTAACCTTATCCCTAACCCTAACCCTAAACCTTACACATAACCTAACACTAAGCCTAACCCAAACCCTAACCCTAACCCTTATCCTAACCCTAACCCAAACCCTAACCTCAACCTTAACCCTAAGCCTAACCCTAACACTAACCCTTACCCTTAACCTTACCATAACCCTTACCCTTACCCTAACCCTAACCCTAACCCTCACCCTAACACTAACCCTAAACTTAACGCCAACCCTAAACCTAACCATAATCCTAACCCTAAACCTTACCCTAACCCTACTCCTAACCCTTACCCTAACACTAACCCTAATCCTAACCCTCACCTTAACGTGAACCCTAACCCTAACCCTAACCCTAAACATAACCTTAACCTTAACCCTAACCCTAACACTAACCTTAACTCTAACACTTATCCTTACCCTAACCCTAACCCTAAACCTAACCCTAACCCTAACCCTAACGCTTACTCTTACCCTAACCCTAATCCTAACCCTAACCCTAACCCTAACCGTAACGCTAACCCTAACATTTATCCTATCTCTAACAAACCCTAACCCTAACCCTTACCCTTACCCTAACCCTAACCCTAACCTTAAACAAAACCATAACCCTAACCCTAACCCTACCCCTATCCATAACCCCAACTCTTATCCTTACCCTAACCCTAACCCTAAACCTAACACTAACCCTAACCCCTAACCCTAACCGTAATACTAACCCTAAACCTAACCCTTATCTACCCTAACCCTAAACCTAACCCTAATCCTTACCATTTCCCTAACCCTAATCCTTACTCTAACCCTAATCCTAACCTCAATCTTAACCCTAACCCTAAACCTAACCCTTAGCCTTACCCTAACCCTAACCATAACCCTCACCCTAACCCTAACCCTTACCCTAACCCTAAACCTAACCCTTAGCCTTACCATTACATTTTCCCTAACCCTAATCCTAACTCTATACCTTACCCTTACTCTAACCCTAACCCTAACCTTAACCCCAACCCTAAACCTAACCCTAACCCTAACCCAAACACTTACCCTAAACCTAACCGTAACCCTAACCCTAACACTTACCCTTAACCAAACCCTAACCCTTATCCTAACTCGAACCCTAAACCTAACCCTTAACCTAACCCTAACACTAACCCTAATCCTAAACCGAACCATTCCCCTAACCCTAATCCTATCCCTAACATTAATCCTTACTCTAACCCTAACCCTATCCTCAACCATAACCTTAACCCTAACCCTAACCCTAACCCTTATCCTTATCCTTACCCTAACCCTAAACCTAACCGTTACCCTAACCCTAACACTAACCCTAACCTCAACCATAACCCTAACCCTAACCCTAACACTTACCCTAACCCTAACCCTTACCCTAACCCTAACACTAACCCTAACCTCAACCATAACCCTAACCCTAACCCTAACCCTAACCTCAACCTTAACCCTAACCCTAACCCTAACACTAACCCTTACCTCAGTCTTAACCCTAAACCTAACACTAACCCGAACCCTAACCATTACACTTACCCTAACACTAAGCCTAACCCTGACCCTAACCCTAACCCTCTCCCTAACCCTAACTCTAACCCTAACCTCAACCTTAACCCTAACCCTAACCGTAACCCTAACTCTAACCCTTATTGTTACCCTAAAACTAAGCCTAACCCAAAACCTAACCCTAACCCTTACTCAAACCCTAACCCTAACCCTAACCCTTACCCTTACCCTCTCCCTAACCCTACAACTTACCCTAACCCTAACCCTAACCTTAACCCCAACGCTAAACCTAACCCTAACCTTAACCCTAACTCTTACCCTACACCTAAACCTAACCCTAACCGTTACACTACCCCTACCCCTAATCCTAACCCTAACCCTTACTCTTACCCTCACCTTAACCTTAAGCCTTACCCTAACCCTAACCATAACTTTAACTATAACCCTTGTCCTTAACCTAACCCTAACCCTAACACTAACCTGAACCCTAACCTTAACCCTAACCCTAAGCCTTACCCTAACCCTAACCCTAACCGTTACCCTAACACTTACTCTAACCCTAACCCTAAACCTAACCCTAATACATACCCTTACCCTATTCCTACCCGTAACCCTAACAGTAACAATAAACCTAACCCTAACCGTAACCCTAACCCTAAATTTTACCCTAACCCTAACCCTAGCCCTAACCCTTACCCTAACCCTAACACTAAACCTAACCCTAACCCTAAACCTAACCCTTACCCTTACCCTAACGCTAAACCTAACCCTAATCCTTACCCTTATCCTAACGCAAACCCTAACCCTAACCCTAACCTTAAACCTAACCCTAACCCTTA
>JANJXV010000933.1:180000-190000 GCA_024803745.1 Megascapheus bottae | reverse complement strand
ACCCTAACCCTAACCCCTAACCCTAACCCTTACCCTAACACTAACCCTAACCCTAACCCTTTCCCTAACCCTAACCCTAACCCTTACTCTAACCCTAACCCTAACCTCAATCTTAACCCTAACCCTAACCCTTATCCTAACCCTAACACTAACCCTAACCCTAACCCTTAACCTAACCCTAACACTAACCCTAATCCGTAACCCTAAACCTTTCCCTAACCCTAACCTTAACCCTAGTCCTTACCCTTACTCTAACCCTAACACTAAGTCTATACCTAACCCTAACACTAGCCCTAAGCCTTACCCTTACCCTAACACTAACCGTAACCCTAACCCTAACCCTAACCCTAAGCCTAACCCTAACTTTAAATCTAAACCTTATCCTTACCCTAACCCTAACCCTAAACCTAACCTTTACCCTTACCATAACCCTAAACCTAATCCTAACCCTTACCCTTACCATAACCCCAACCCTAACCCTAACCCTAACCCTAAACTTAACCCTAACCCTTACCTTGCCCTAAACCTAACCCTAACCCTAACACTTACCCTAACACTAACCCTAACCCTAAGCCTTACCCTTACCCTAACGCTACCCCTAACCCTAACACTTACCATAACCCTAACCTTAATGCTAACACTAACCCTAACCCTAAACCTAAACCTAACCCTTACCCTTACCCTAACCCTAACCCTAACCCTAAACCTAACCTCAACCTTAACCCTAACCCTAACCCTAACCCTAACCCTAACTCTAACCCTAACCCTAACTCTAACCCTTACTCTAACCCTAACCCTAACCTCAACCTTACCCTAACCCTAACCCTAACAGTAACCCTTACCCTTACCCTTACCTAACCCTAACCCTAAACCTAAACCTAACCGTAACCTCAACCTTAACCCTAACCCTAACCCTAATCTAACCCTAAACTCAACCTTAAACCTAACCCTAATCTTAAACCTTAACCTTACCCTAACCCTAACCCTAACCTTAACCCCAACCCTAAACCTACCCTAACCCTAACCCTTACCCTAACCGTAATCCTAACCCTAACCCTAACACTTACCTTTACCCTAACCCTAACCCTTATCCTAACCTTAACCCTAACCTTAACCCTAACCTTTAACCTAACCCTAACACTAAGCCTAACCCCTAACCCTAACCCTTACCCTAACCCTAACTCCAACCCTAACCCTAACCCTTACCCTTACTCTAACTCTAACCCTAACTCTAATCCTAATCCTACACCTAACCCTAACCCTTAACCTAACCCTAACCCTAACCCTTCCTCTAACCATAACCCTAACCTCAACCATAACCCTAACCCTAACCCTAAAACTAACCCTAACCCTTACCCTAACACTAACCATAAACCTAACCCGAACCCTAAACCTAAACCTAACCCTAACCCTTATCCTTTCCCTAAACTACCCCTAACCCTAATCCTTACCTTTACACTAACCCTAACCCTAACCCTTACCCTAACCCTAACCCTAAAACTAACCCTAACCCTAACCTTAACCCTAACCCTAACCCTAACCCTAACTCTAACCCTAACCCTTAGCCTTACCTTACCCTAAACCTAACCCTAAAACTAACCCTAACCCTAACCCTAACCCTAACCTTGACCCTTACCCTAACCCTAACCCTAACCCTAAACCTAACCCTAACCCTAACCCAAACACCTTACCCTAACCCTAACCCTAACCCTTACCCTTACCGTAACCCTAACCCTATCCCTAACACTTGCCCTAACCCTAAGCCTAACCCTTACCCTTAACCTAATCCTAACCCTAACCTTAACCCCAACCCTAAACCTAACACTAACCCTAACCCTAACCCTTACCCTAACTCTATCCCTAACCCTAACCCTTACCCTAACCCTAACCCTAACCCTTCCCTTTCCCATACGCTAACCCTAACCCTAACCCTAACACTTACTCTAACCCTAACCCTAACCCCTACCCTTCCCTAATCCTAACCCTAACTTTAACCCCAACCCCAAACCTAACCCTAACACTAACCCTAACCCTTACATTAACCCTAATCCTAACTCTAACCCTAACACTTACCCTTACCCTAACTTAAACCCTTATCCTAACCCTAACCCTAACCCGAACACTAACTCTAACCCTTAACCTAACCCCTAACCCTAACCCTTACCCTAACCCTAAACCTAACCCTAATCCTTACCCTTACTCTAACGCTAACCCTAACTTTAAACCCAACCCCAAACCTAACCCTAACCCTAACCCGAACCCTAACCCTAACTCTAACCCTAACCCTAACCCTTACCCTTACCCTAACCCTAACCTTAACCCTAACCCTAACCCTAACCCTAACCTTAATTCTAAACCTTATCCTTACCCTAACCCTAAACCTAAACCTAACCCTAACCCTAAAACTAACCCTTACACTTACCCTAACTGTAAATCTAAACCTAACACTTACCCTTACCATAAACCTAACCCTAACACTAACCCTAACGCTTACACTTACCCAAACCCTAACCCTAACCTTAACTCGTACCCTAACCATAACCCTAACCTTAACCCCAAGCCTAACCTTAACCATAATCATAACCCTAACGAAAACCCTTAAACTAACCCAATCCCTAAACCTAACCCGAACTGTAACCCTATCCACAACCCTAAATCTTATCCTTACCCTAACCCTAACCCTAAACCTAACACTAACCCTAACCCCTAACCCTACCCCTCACCGTAACCCTAAACCTAACCCTAACCCTACCCTTACCCTAACCCTAACCCTAACCGTAACCCTTACCCTAACCCTAACCGCAACACTAAACCTAACCCTAACCCTAAACCTTACCCTAACCCTAACCTTAACCTCAACCCTAACCCTAAACCTAACCTTAACCTTAACCCTAACCCTTACCCTTACTCTAACGCTAAACCTAACTATAACCCTTACCCTATCCCTAACCCTAAACTGAACCCCAACCCTAAACCGAATCCTAACCCTAATCCTAACCCTAACTCTTACTCTAACCCTAAACCTAACCCTACCCTAAAACTTACCCTTAACCTATCTTTAACCCTAACCCTACCCAAACCCTATCCATACCCAAACCCTAACCCTAACCCTAACTTTTACCTAACCCTAACCCTAACCCTTACCCTTACCTTAACACTAAACCTAACCCTAACCCTTACCCTTACCCTTACCCTTACCCTATTGCTAACCCTAAACCTAACCCTAACCCTTACCCTAACCCTAACCCTAACCCTTACCTAACCCTAACCCTAACCCTAACCATTACCCTTACCGTAACACGAAACCTAACCCTAACCCTTACCCTTACACTTTCCTTTACCCTATTGCTAACCCTAACCCTAACCCTAACCCTTACCCTAAACATAACACTAAACCTAACCGTAACCCTAAACCTAACAATAAACCTAACCCTAACCCTAACCCTAAAACTTACCCTAACCCTAACATTAACCCCAACACTAAACCTAACCCTAACCCTAACCCGAACACTTACCCTTACCCTATCCCTAACGCTAAACCTAACCCGAACCCTAACCCTAACCCAAACCTTTACCCTAACCCTAACCCTAATCCTAAACCTAAACCTAAACCTAACCCTAACCCTAACCCTAAACCTAATCCTAAACCTAACCCTAACCTTAACACTGACCCTTACCCTTACCCTAACCCTAACCCTAACCCTAACCCTAACCCCAAACCTAAACCTAAACATAACCCTAACCCTAACACTTAACCTTAACCTAATCTAACCCTAAACATAAACCTAACCCTTACCCTTACACTCACCCTAACCTTAACCTTAAACCTAATCCTAACCCTAAACCTAACCCTAAACTTTACCCTCACTCTAACCCTAACCCTAACACTACCCTAACCCTAACCTTAACCCTAAACTTTACCCTTACCCTAACACTAACCCTAACCCTAACCCTAACACTTATCCTATCCCTAACCGTAACACTAACCCGAAACCTTACCATTAAGCTAACCCTAACCCTAACCTTAACCAAATCCTAACCCTACCCCTAACCCTAACCCTTACCCCAACCCTAACCCTAAACCTAACCCAAAACATAACCCTAAACCTAACCCTAACCCTTACCCTTTTCCTAACCCTAAACCTAACCCAAACCTTAACCTTTACCCTTACCCTAACCGTAACCCTAAACCTAACCCTAACCCTAACCTTACCCCTAACCTAACCTTAACCCTAACCCTTACACTTACCCTTACCCTAACCCTAACCCTAAAACTAACCATAACCCTCACCCTAATCCTAACCCTTATCCTTTCCCTAAACCTAAACCTAACCCTAACAATAACCCTTACCCTTACCCTAACCTTAACCCTAATCCTAACCCTAACCCTAACCCTAACCCTAACCTTAACCCTAAACCTAACCCTAACCCTATCCCTTACCCTTACCCTTACTCTAAGCCTAACCCTAAAACTAATCCTAACCCTACACTAATCCTAACCTTTACCCTTACTCTAACCCCAACCCTAAATCTAAACCTAACCCTAACCCTAACCCTAACACCTAAACCTAACCCTAACCCTAACCCTAACCCTTACCCTTACCCTTACCGTAACCCTAACCCTAACCCTAACACTTACCCTAACCCTAACCCTAACCCTTACCCTTAACCTAATCCTAACCCTAACCTTGACCCCAACCCTATACCTAATCCTAACTCTAACCCTAACCCTTATCCTAACCCTAACCCTAAACCTAACCCTATCACCTACCCTTACCCTAACCCTAACCCTAACCCTTAACCTAACCCTAACCCTAATCCTAACCCTAAACCTAACCCTTAACCTTACCCTAACACTAACCTAACCCCTAACCCTAACCCTTACCCTAACCCTAACCCTAACCCTAACCCTTAACCTAACCCTAAACCTAACTCTTACTCTAACCCTAACCCTAACCTAAATCTTAACCCTAAACCTAACCCTAACCCTTACCCTTCCCCTAACCCTAACCCTAACCCTAACCTTAATCCTAACCTTAACCCCAAACCTAAAGCTAATCCTAACCCTAATCCTAACCCTTACCCTAACACTAACCCTAACCCTAACACTAACACTTACACTTATCCTAAACCCTAACCCTTATCCTAACCCTAACCCTAACGCATAACCTAACCCTAACACTAACCATAACCTGTAACCCTAACCCTTTCCCTAACCCTAACCCTAAACCTAACCCTTACCCTTACTCTAACCCTAACACTAAGTCTATCCCTAACCCTAACACTAACCCTAAGACTTACCCTTACCCTATCCCTAACCTTAACCCTAACCCTAACCCTAACCCTAAGCCTAACCCTAACCTTAAATCTAAACCTTATCCTTACCCTAACCCTAACCCTAACCCTAACCCTAAACCTAACCTTTACCCTTACCATAACCCTAAACCTAATCCTAACCCTTACCCTTACCATAACCCCAACACTAACCCTAACCCTAACCCTAAACTTAACTCTAACCCTTACCTTGCCCTAATCCTAACCCTAACCCTAAACCTAACCCTAACCCTGACCCTTACCCTAACCCTAACCCTAACCCTAACCTCAAACTTAACCCTAAACCTAACCCTAAACCTAACCCTAACCTCAACCTTAACCCTAACCCTAACCCTAACCCTAACCCTAACGCTAACCCTTACTCTAACCCTAACCCTAACCCTAACTTCAACCTTACCCTAACCCTAAACCTAAGAGTAACCCTTACCCTTACCGTTACCTAACCCTAACCCTAACCCTAAACCTAAACCTAACCCTAACCTCAACCTTAACTCTAACCCTAACCCTAAACCTAACCCTAAACTCAACCTTAACCCTAACCCTAATCCTAAACCTTAACCTTACCCTAACCCTAACCCTAACCTTAACCCCAAGCCTAAACCTACCCTAACCCTAATCCTCACCCTAACCATAATCCTAACCCTAACCCTAACACTTACTTTTACCCTAACCCTAACCCTTATCCTCACCTTAACCCTAACCTTAAACCTAACCTTTATCCTAACCCTAACACTAAACCTAACCCCTAACCCTAACCCTTACCCTAACCCTAACTCCAAACCTAACCCTAACCCTTACCCTTACTCTAACCCTAACCCTAACTCTAATCCTAATCCTACACCTAACCCTAACCCTTAACCTAACCCTAACCCTAACCCTTCCTCTAACCATAACCCTAACCTCAAACATAACCCTAACCCTAACCCTAACCCTAACCCTAACCCTAACCCTAAACCTAACCCGAACCCTAAACCTAAACCTAACCCTAACCCTTATCCTTTCCCTAACCTACCCCTAACACTAACCCTTACATTTACCATAACCCTAAACTTAAACCTTACCCTAACCCTAACCCTAACTTTACCCCTAACCCTAACCCTAATCCTAATCCTTAAACTTACCCTCACCCTAACCCTAACCCAAAACCTAAACCTAACCCTAACCCTAACCCTATCAACTAACCCTAACCCTAACCCTAACCCTTACCCTTACCCTAACCCTACCCCTAACCCTAACACTTACCATAACCCTAACCTTAATCCTAACACTAAACCTAACCCTAAACCTTACCCTAACCCTAAACCTGACCCTAATCCTTACCCTAACCCTAAACCTAACCCTAACCCTTACTCTTTCCCTAAACCTAACCCTAACCCTAACCCTTACCCTTACCCTAACCCTAACCCTAAAACTAACCCTAACCCTAACCCTAACCTTAACCCTAACCCTAACCCTAACCCTAAATCTAACCCTAACCCTTAGCTTTACCTTACCCTAAACCTAACCCTAAAACTAACCCTAACCATAACCCTAACACTAACCTTTACCCTTACCCTAACCCTAACCCTAAACCTAAACCTAACCCTAACCCTAACCCAAACACCTAACCCTAACCCTAACCCTAACCCTTACCCTTACTGTAACCCTAACCCTATCCCTAACACTTACCCTAACCCTAAGCCTAACCCTTACCCTTAACCTAATCTTAACCCTAACCTTAACCCCAACCCTAAACCTAACACTAACCCTAACCCTAACCCTTACCCTAACTCTATCCCTAACCCTAACCATTATCCTTACCCTTCCCCTACCCTAAACCTAACCCTAACATTAACACTTACTCTAACCCTAACCCTAACCCTAACCCTTTCCCTACCCTAATCCTAACCCTAACTTTAACCCCAACCCCAAACCTAACACTAACACTAACCCTAACCCTTACACTAACACTAATCCTCACTCTAACCCTAACACTTACCCTTACCCTAACTTTAACCCTTATCCTAACCCTAACCCTAACCCGAACACTAACTCTAACCCTTAACCTAACCCCTAACCCTAACCCTTACCCTAACCCTAACCCTAACCCTAATCCTTACCCTTACTCTAACCCTAACCCTAATTTTAACACCAACTCCAAACCTAACCCTAACCCGAAACCTAACCCTACCAGTAACCCTAACCCTAACCCTAACCCTAACCCTTACCCTAACCCTAACCTTAACCCTAACCCTAACCCTAACCCTAACCTTAATTCTAAACCTTATCCTTACCCTAACCCTAAACCTAAACCTAACACTTACCCTTACCCTAACCCTAACCCTAACCCTAACACTTACCCTAACCATAACCCTAACCTTAACCATAAGCCTAACCTTAACCATAACCATAACCCTAACGAAAACCCTTACACTAACCCAATCCCTAAACCTAACCCGAACTGTAACCCTATCCCCAACCCTAAATCTTATCCTTACCCTAACCCTTACCCTAACCCTAACCCTAACCCTCACAGTAGCCCTAACCCTAACCCTTACCCTAACCCTAAACCTAACCCTTACCCTTACCCTTACATTTTCCCTAACCCTAATCCTAACTCTATACCTTACCCTTAGCCTAACCCTAACCCTAACATTAGCCCCAACCCTAAACCTAACCCTAACCCTTACCCTAAACCTAACCCTAACCCTAATCCTAACCCTTAACCTAACCCTAACACTACCCTAACCCTAACCCTTACCCTAACCCTAACTCCAACCCTAACCCTAGCCCTTACCCTTTCTCTAACCCTAACTCTAAACCTAACCCTAACCCTAACCCTAACCCTAACACTAACCGTTCCTCTAACCCTAACCCTAACCTCAACCATAACCCTAACCCTAACCCTGACCCTAACCCTTACCCTTACCCTAACCCTAACCCTTAACCTAACCCTAACCCTAACCCTTACCCTAACCCTAACTCTAACCCTAACCTCAACCTTAACCCTAACACTAACCCTAACTATAACCCTTACCGTTACCCTAAAACTAAGCCTAACCCTAACCCTAACCGGAACACTAACCCTAACCCCTAACCCTAACCCTAACCCCTAACACTAACACTAACCCTTTCCATTATACTAACCCTAACTCTAACCCTAACACTTTCCCTTACCCTAACTCCTACCCTAACCCTAACCCTAACTCTTACCCTAACCATAACCCTTTCTCATACCCTAACCCTAACCCTAAACCTAACCCTAACCCTCATCCTTACCCTAACTCTAACCCTAACCCTACCCCTAACTCTTACCCTTACACTAACACTAACCCTAAACCTAAACCTAACCCTATCCCTAAACCTAATCTTAAACCTAACCCTTACCCTTACCCTAACCCTAACCCTAACCCTAACGGTAAACCTAACCCTAACCCTAAACCTAACCCTTACACTTACCCTAACACTAATCCCAACCCTAACCCTTACCCTAACCCCAACCCTAACCCTAACACTTACCCTAACCCTAACCCTAACCCTTACCCTAACCCTAACCCTAAACCTAAAACTTATCCTAACCCTAAACCTAAACCTAAGCCTAACCCTAACCCTAACCCTAACCCTTACCCTTACCCTAACCCTAACGCTAACCCTAACCCTAAACCTTACCCTTACCCTAAACCTAACCCTAACCCTTACCCTAAACCAAACCATGACCCTAATCCTAACCCTTACCCTTCCCTTAACCCTAACTCTAACCCTAACCCTTCCCCTTACCCTATCGCTAACACTAACCCTAACCCTAACACTAACCCTAACACATACCCTTACCCTAACCCTAACACTAACCCTAACCGTACCCATAACCCTCACCCTAACCCTAACACTAACCCTAACCCCTAACCCTAACCCTAACACTAACTCTAACCCCTAACCCTAACACTAAGCCTTACCCTTATCCTAACACTAACCCTAACCCTAACACTTTCCTTTACCCTAAACCCTACCCTAACCCTAACACTAACCCTTACCCTAACCCTAACCCTAACCCTACACCTAACTCTTCCCCTTACACTAACACTAAACCTAATCCTAAACCTAACCCTTACCGTTAACCTAACACTAATCCTAACAATAACCATTACCCTAACCTTAACCCTAACCCTAACACTTACCCTAACCCTAACCCTAAACCTAACCCTTACCCTAACCCTAACCCTAACCCTAAACCTTATCCTAATCCTATCCCTAAACATAACCATAACCCTAAACCTTAACCTATCCTTAACACTAACACTAACCCCTAACCCTAACACTTACCCTAACCCTAACCCTAAACCTAACCCCTAACCTTAACCCTAACCCTAACCAGTAACATTGACCCTAACCCTAACCCTTACCCTTATTCTAACCGTAACCCTAACCCTAACACTTACCCTTACCGTAACCCCTACCTAACCCTAACCCTAACCCTAACCCTAACCCTTACCCTAACCCTAACCCTAACCCTAACCCTTACACTTACTCTAACGCTAAACCTAACCCTAAACTTTACCCTTACCCTAAACCTAACCCCTAACCTTAACCCTAACCCTAACCAGTAACATTGACCCTAACCCTAACCCTTACCCTTATTCTAACCGTAACCCTAACCCTAACACTTACCCTTACCGTAACCCCTACCTAA
>JANJXV010000933.1:87500-172500 GCA_024803745.1 Megascapheus bottae | reverse complement strand
CCCTAACCTTAATGCTAACACTAACCCTAACCCTAAACCTAAACCTAACCCTTACCCTTACCCTAACCCTAAACCTAACCCTAAACCTAACCTCAACCTTAACCCTAACCCTAACCCTAACCCTAACCCTAACTCTAACCCTAACCCTAACTCTAACCCTTACTCTAACCCTAACACTAACCTCAACCTTACCCTAACCCTAACCCTAACAGTAACCCTTACCCTTACACTTACCTAACCCTAACCCTAAACCTAAACCTAACCGTAACCTCAACCTTAACCCTAACCCTAACCCTAATCTAACCCTAAACTCAACCTTAAACCTAACCCTAATCCTAAACCTTAACCTTACCCTAACCCTAACCCTAACCTTAACCCCAACCCTAAACCTACCCTAACCCTAACCCTTACCCTAACCGTAATCCTAACCCTAACCCTAACACTTACCTTTACCCTAACCCTAACCCTTATCCTAACCTTAACCCTAACCTTAACCCTAACCTTTAACCTAACCCTAACACTAAGCCTAACCCCTAACCCTAACCCTTACCCTAACCCTAACTCCAACCCTAACCCTAACCCTTACTCTTACTCTAACTCTAACCCTAACTCTAATCCTAATCCTACACCTAACCCTAACCCTTAACCTAACCCTAACCCTAACCCTTCCTCTAACCATAACCCTAACCTCAACCATAACCCTAACCCTAACCCTAAAACTAACCCTAACCCTTACCCTAACACTAACCATAAACCTAACCCGAACCCTAAACCTAAACCTAACCCTAACCCTTATCCTTTCCCTAAACTACCCCTAACCCTAATCCTTACCTTTACACTAACCCTAACCCTAACCCTTACCCTAACCCTAACCCTAAAACTAACCCTAACCCTAACCTTAACCCTAACCCTAACCCTAACCCTAACTCTAACCCTAACCCTTAGCCTTACCTTACCCTAAACCTAACCCTAAAACTAACCCTAACCCTAACCCTAACCCTAACCTTGACCCTTACCCTAACCCTAACCCTAACCCTAAACCTAACCCTAACCCTAACCCAAACACCTTACCCTAACCCTAACCCTAACCCTTACCCTTACCGTAACCCTAACCCTATCCCTAACACTTGCCCTAACCCTAAGCCTAACCCTTACCCTTAACCTAATCCTAACCCTAACCTTAACCCCAACCCTAAACCTAACACTAACCCTAACCCTAACCCTTACCCTAACTCTATCCCTAACCCTAACCCTTACCCTAACCCTAACCCTAACCCTTCCCTTTCCCATACGCTAACCCTAACCCTAACCCTAACACTTACGCTAACCCTAACCCTAACCCCTACCCTTCCCTAATCCTAACCCTAACTTTAACCCCAACCCCAAACCTAACCCTAACACTAACCCTAACCCTTACATTAACCCTAATCCTAACTCTAACCCTAACACTTACCCTTACCCTAACTTAAACCCTTATCCTAACCCTAACCCTAACCCGAACACTAACTCTAACCCTTAACCTAACCCCTAACCCTAACCCTTACCCTAACCCTAAACCTAACCCTAATCCTTACCCTTACTCTAACGCTAACCCTAACTTTAAACCCAACCCCAAACCTAACCCTAACCCTAACCCGAACCCTAACCCTAACTCTAACCCTAACCCTAACCCTTACCCTTACCCTAACCCTAACCTTAACCCTAACCCTAACCCTAACCCTAACCTTAATTCTAAACCTTATCCTTACCCTAACCCTAAACCTAAACCTAACCCTAACCCTAAAACTAACCCTTACACTTACCCTAACGGTAAATCTAAACCTAACACTTACCCTTACCATAAACCTAACCCTAACACTAACCCTAACGCTTACACTTACCCTAACCCTAACCCTAACCTTAACTCGTACCCTAACCATAACCCTAACCTTAACCCCAAGCCTAACCTTAACCATAACCATAACCCTAACGAAAACCCTTAAACTAACCCAATCCCTAAACCTAACCCGAACTGTAACCCTATCCACAACCCTAAATCTTATCCTTACCCTAACCCTAACCCTAAACCTAACACTAACCCTAACCCCTAACCCTACCCCTCACCGTAACCCTAAACCTAACCCTAACCATACCCTTACCCTAACCCTAACCCTAACCGTAACCCTTACCCTAACCCTAACCGCAACACTAAACCTAACCCTAACCCTAACCCTTACCCTAACCCTAACCTTAACCTCAAACCTAACCCTAAACCTAACCTTAACCTTAACCCTAACCCTTACCCTTACTCTAACGCTAAACCTAACTATAACCCTTACCCTATCCCTAACCCTAAACTTAACCCCAACCCTAAACCGAATCCTAACCCTAATCCTAACCCTAACTCTTACTCTAACCCTAAACCTAACCCTACCCTAAAACTTACCCTTAACCTATCTTTAACCCTAACCCTACCCAAACCCTATCCATACCCAAACCCTAACCCTAACCCTAACTCTTACCTAACCCTAACCATAACCCTTACCCTTACCTTAACACTAAACCTAACCCTAACCCTTACCCTTACCCTTACCCTTACCCTATTGCTAACCCTAACCCTAACTCTAACCCTTACCCTAACCCTAACCCTAACCCTTACCTAACCCTAACCCTAACCCTAACCATTACCCTTACCGTAACACTAAACCTAACCCTAACCCTTACCCTTACACTTTCCTTTACCCTATTGCTAACCCTAACCCTAACCCTAACCCTTACCCTAACCATAACACTAAACCTAACCGTAACCCTAAACCTAACAATAAACCTAACCCTAACCCTAACCCTAAAACTTACCCTAACCCTAACATTAACCCCAACACTAAACCTAACCCTAACCCTAACCCGAACACTTACCCTTACCCTATCCCTAACGCTAAACCTAACCCGAACCCTAACCCTAACCCAAACCTTTACCCTAACCCTAACCCTAATCCTAAACCTAAACCTAAACCTAACCCTAACCCTAACCCTAAACCTAATCCTAAACCTAACCCTAACCTTAACACTGACCCTTACCCTTACCCTAACCCTAACCCTAACCCTAACCCTAACCCCAAACCTAAACCTAAACATAACCCTAACCCTAACACTTAACCTTAACCTAATCTAACCCTAAACATAAACCTAACCCTTACCCTTACACTCACCCTAACCTTAACCTTAAACCTAATCCTAACCCTAAACCTAACCCTAAACTTTACCCTCACTCTAACCCTAACCCTAACACTACCCTAACCCTAAACTTAACCCTAAACTTTACCCTTACCCTAACACTAACCCTAACCCTAACTGTAACACTTATCCTATCCCTAACCCTTATCCTAACCCTAAACCTTACCATTAAGCTAACCCTAACCCTAACCTTAACCAAATCCTAACCCTACCCCTAACCCTAACCCTTACCCTAACCCTAACCCTAAACCTAACCCAAAACATAACCCTAAACCTAACCCTAACCCTTACCCTTTTCCTAACCCTAAACCTAACCCGAACCTTAACCTTTACCCTTACCCTAACCCTAACCCTAAACCTAACCCTAACCCTAACCTTACCCCTAACCTAACCTTAACCCTAACCCTTACACTTACCCTTACCCTAACCCTAACCCTAAAACTAACCATAAGCCTCACCGTAATCCTAACCCTTATCCTTTCCCTAAACCTAAACCAAACGCTAACAATAACCCTTACCCTTACCCTAACCTTAACTCTAATCCTAACCCTAACCCTAACCCTAACCCTAACCTTAACCCTAAACCTAACTCTAACCCTAACCCTTACCCTTACCCTAAGCCTAACCCTAAAAGTAACCCTAACCCTACCCTAATCCTAACCTTTACCCTTACTCTAACCCCAACTCTAAACCTAAACCTAACCCCAACCCTAACCCTTACCCTTCCCTAATCCTAACCCTAACTTTAACCCCAACCCCAAACCTAAGCCTAACACTAACCCTAACCCTTACACTAACCCTAATCCTAACTCTAACCCTAACACTTACCCTTACCCTAACTTTAACCCTTATCCTAACCCTAACCCTAACCCGAACACTAGCTCTAACCCTTAACCTAACCCCTAACCCTAACCCTTACCCTAACCCTAACCCTAACCCTAATCCTTACCCTTACTCTAAACCTAACCCTAACTTCAACCCCAACCCCAAACCTAACCCTAACCCGAACCCTGACCCTAACTCTAACCCTAACCCTAACCCTAACCCTAATCCTTACCCTTACCCTAACCCTAACCTTAAACCTAACCCTAACCCTAACCCTAACCTTAATTCTAAACCTTATCCTTACTTTAACCCTAAACCTAAACCTAACCCTAACCCTAAAACTAACCCTTACACTTACCCTAACGGTAAATCTAAACCTAACACTTACCCTTACCATAAACCTAACCCTAACACTAACCCTAACGCTTACACTTACCCTCACCCTAACCCTAACCCTAACACTTACCCTAACCTTAACCCTAACCTTAACCCTAAGCCTAACCTTAACCATAACCATAACCCTAACGAAAACCCTTAAACTAACCCAATCCCTAAACCTAACCCGAAGTGTAACCCTATCCACAACCCTAAATCTTATCCTTACCCTAACCCTAAACCTAAACCTAACACTAACCCTAACCCCTAACCCTACCCCTCACCGTAACCCTAACCCTAACCCTAACCGTTACCCTTACCCTAACCCTAACCCTAACCGTAACCCTTACCCTAACCCTAACCCCAACACTAAACCTAACCCTATCCCTAACCCTTACCCTAACCCTAACCTTAACCTCAACACTAAACTTAAACCTTACCATAACCCTAAACTTTACCCTTACCTTTACCCTAACCCTAACCCTAAACCTAACCTTAACCTTAACCCTAACCCTTACACTTACCCTAACCCTAACCTTAACCCCAACACTAAACCGAACCCTAACCCTAACCCTAACCCTAACTCTTACTCTAACCCTAACCCTAACCCTGCCCTAAAACCTACCCTTAACCTATCTTTAACCCTAACCCTACCCTAACCCTATCCAAACCCAAACCCTATCTCTAACCCTAACACTTACCCTAACCCTAAACCTAACCCTTACCCTAACCCTAACCCTAACCATAACCCTTACCTAACCCTAACCCTAACCCTTACCCTTACCTTAACACTAAACCTAAACCTAACCGTTACCCTTACCCTTACCCTATTGCTAACCCTAACCCTAACCCTAACCATTACCCTAACCCTAACCCTAACCCTAACCCTTACCTAACCCTAACCCTAACCCTAAACCTTACCCTTAGCGTAACACTAAACCTAACCCTAACCCTTACCCTTAACCTTACCCTTACCCTATTGCTAACCCTAACCCTAACCCTAACCCTTACCCTAACCATAACCCTAACCGTAACCCTAAACCTAACAATAAACCTAACCCTAACCCTAACCCTAAAACTTACCCTAACCCTAACATTAACCCCAACACTAAACCTAACCCTAACCCTAACCCTAACACTTACCCTTACCCTATCCCTTTCCCTAAACCTAACCCAAACCCTAACCCTAACCCAAACCTTTACCCTAACCCTAACCCTAATCCTAAACCTAAACCTAAACCTTACCCTAACCCTAACCCTAACCCTAAACCTAAACCTAACCCTAACCTTAACACTAACCCTTACCCTTACCCTAACCCTAACCCTAACCCTAACCCTAAACCTAAACCTAAACATAACCCTAACCCTAACACTTACCCTTAACCTAATCTAACCCTAAACATAAACCTAACCCTTTCCCTTACACTCACCCTAACCTTAACCTTAAACCTAATCCTAACCCTAAACTTTACCCTCACTCTAACCCTAACCCTAACACTACCCTAACACTAAACTTAACCCTAACTTTTACCCTTACCCTAACACTAACCCTAACCCTAACCCTAACACTTATCCTATCCCTAACCGTAACACTAAACCTAAACCTTACCATTAAGCTAACCCTAACCCTAACCTTAACCAAATCCTAACCCTACCCCTAACCCTAACCCTTACCCCAACCCTAACCCTAAACCTAACCCAAAACATAACCCTAAACCTAACCCTAACCCTTACCCTTTTCCTAACCCTAAACCTAACCCGAACCTTAACCTTTACCCTTACCCTAACCGTAACCCTAAACCTAACCCTAACCCTAACCTTACCCCTAACCTAACCTTAACCCTAACCCTTACACTTACCCTTACCCTAACCCTAACCCTAAAACTAACCATAACCCTCACCCTAATCCTAACCCTTATCCTTTCCCTAAACCTAAACCTAACCCTAACAATAACCCTTACCCTTACCCTAACCTTAACCCTAATCCTAACCCTAACCCTAACCCTAACCCTAACCATAACCCTAAACCTAACCCTAACCCTATCCCTTACCCTTACCCTTACTCTAAGCCTAACCCTAAAACTAACCCTAACCCTACACTAATCCTAACCTTTACCCTTACTCTAACCCCAAACCTAAATCTAAACCTAACCCTAACCCTAACCCTAACACCTAAACCTAACCCTAACCCTAACCCTAACCCTTACCCTTACCCTTACCGTAACCCTAACCCTAACCCTAACACTTACCCTAACCCTAACCCTAACCCTTACCCTTAACCTAATCCTAACCCTAACCTTGACCCCAACCCTATACCTAATCCTAACTCTAACCCTAACCCTTATCCTAACCCTAACCCTAAACCTAACCCTATCACCTACCCTTACCCTAACCCTAACCCTAACCCTTAACCTAACCCTACCCCTAATCCTAACCCTAAACCTAACCCTTAACCTTACCCTAACACTAACCCTAACCCCTAACCCTAACCCTTACCCTAACCCTAACCCTAACCCTAACCCTTAACCTAACCCTAAACCTAACTCTTACTCTAACCCTAACCCTAACCTCAATCTTAACCCTAAACCTAACCCTAACCCTTACCCTTCCCCTAACCCTAACCCTAACCCTAACCTTAATCCTAACCTTAACCCCAAACCTAAAGCTAATCCTAACCCTAATCCTAACCCTTACCTTAACACTAACCCTAACCTTAACACTAACACTTACACTTATCCTAAACCCTAACCCTTATCCTAACCCTAACCCTAACCCATAACCTAACCCTAACACTAACCATAACCTGTAACCCTAACCCTTTCCCTAACCCTAACCCTAAACCTAACCCTAACCCTAAACCTAACCCTTACCCTTACTCTAACCCTAACAGTAAGTCTATCCCTAACCCTAACACTAACCCTAAGACTTACCCTTACCCTATCCCTAACCTTAACCCTAACCCTAACCCTAACCCTAAACCTAACCCTAACCTTAAATCTAAACCTTATCCTTACCCTAACCCTAACCCTAACCCTAACCCTAAACCTAACCTTTACCCTTACCATAACCCTAACCTAATCCTAACCCTTACCCTTACCATAACCCCAACACTAACCCTAACCCTAACCCTAAACTTAACTCGAACCCTTACCTTGCCCTAATCCTAACCCTAACCCTAAACCTAACCCTAACCCTGACCCTTACCCTAACCCTAACCCTAACCCTAACCTCAACCTAACCCTAACCTAACCCTAAACCTAACCCTAACCTCAACCTAACCCTAACCCTAACCCTAACCACTACGCTAACCCTTACTCTAACCCTAACCCTAACCCTAACTTCAACCTTACCCTAACCCTAAACCTAAGAGTAACCCTTACCCTTACCGTACCTAACCCTAACCCTAAACCTAACCCTAACCTAACCCTAACCTCACCTAACCTAACCCTAACCCTAACCCTAACCAACCAACCTAACCCTAACCAACCTACCCTACCCTAACCCTAACCCTACCACCCTAACCCAACCCTAACCTAACCCCAACCTAACCACCCTAACCCTAACCTCACCCTAACCATAATCCTAACCTAACCCTAACACTTACTTACCCTAACCCTAACCCTTAACCTCACCTTAACCCTAACCTTAAACCTAACCTTACCAAACCCTAACACAAAACCTAACCCCTAACCCTAACCCTACCCTAACCCTACACCCAACCTAACCCTAACCCTTACCCTTACTCTAACCCTAACCCTAACTCTAATCCTAATCCTACACCTAACCCTAACCCTTAACCTAACCCTAACCCTAACCCTTCCTCTAACCATAACCCTAACCTCAAACATAACCCTAACCCTAACCCTAACCCTAACCCTAACACTAACCCTAAACCTAACCCGAACCCTAAACCTAAACCTAACCCTAACCCTTATCCTTTCCCTAACCTACCCCTAACACTAACCCTTACATTTACCATAACCCTAAACTTAAACCTTACCCTAACCCTAACCCTAACTTACCCCTAACCCTAACCCTAATCCTAATCCTTAAACTTACCCTCACCCTAACCCTAACCCAAAACCTAAACCTAACCCTAACACTAACCCTATCAACTAACCCTAACCCTAACCCTAACCCTTACCCTTACCCTAACCCTACCCCTAACCCTAACACTTACCATAACCCTAACCTTAATCCTAACACTAAACCTAACCCTAAACCTTACCCTAACCCTAAACCTGACCCTAATCCTTACCCTAACCCTAAACCTAACCCTAACCCTTACTCTTTCCCTAAACCTAACCCTAACCCTAACCCTTACCCTTACCCTAACCCTAACCCTAAAACTAACCCTAACCCTAACCCTAATCTTAACCCTAACCCTAACCCTAACCCTAAATCTAACCCTAACCCTTAGCTTTACCTTACCCTAAACCTAACCCTAAAACTAACCCTAACCATAACCCTAACACTAACCTTTACCCTTACCCTAACCCTAACCCTAACAACCTAACCCTAACCCTAACCCAAACACCTACCCAACCCTAACCCTAACCCTAACCCTTACCCTTACTGTAACCCTAACCCTATCCCTAACACTTACCCTAACCCTAAGCCTAACCCTTACCCTTAACCTAATCTTAACCCTAACCTTAACCCCAACCCTAAACCTAACACTAACCCTAACCCTAACCCTTACCCTAACTCTATCCCTAACCCTAACCATTATCCTTACCCTTCCCCTACCCTAAACCTAACCCTAACATTAACACTTACTCTAACCCTAACCCTAACCCTAACCCTTTCCCTACCCTAATCCTAACCCTAACTTTAACCCCAACCCCAAACCTAACACTAACACTAACCCTAACCCTTACACTAACACTAATCCTCACTCTAACCCTAACACTTACCCTTACCCTAACTTTAACCCTTACCCTAACCCTAACCCTAACCCGAACACTAACTCTAACCCTTAACCTAACCCCTAACCCTAACCCTTACCCTAACCCTAACCCTAACCCTAACACTTACCCTAACCTTAACCCTAACCTTAACCCTAAGCCTAACCTTAACCATAACCATAACCCTAACGAAAACCCTTAAACTAACCCAATCCCTAAACCTAACCCGAAGTGTAACCCTATCCACAACCCTAAATCTTATCCTTACCCTAACCCTAAACCTAAACCTAACACTAACCCTAACCCCTAACCCTACCCCTCACCGTAACCCTAACCCTAACCCTAACCGTTACCCTTACCCTAACCCTAACCCTAACCGTAACCCTTACCCTAACCCTAACCCCAACACTAAACCTAACCCTATCCCTAACCCTTACCCTAACCCTAACCTTAACCTCAACACTAAACTTAAACCTTACCATAACCCTAAACTTTACCCTTACCTTTACCCTAACCCTAACCCTAAACCTAACCTTAACCTTAACCCTAACCCTTACACTTACCCTAACCCTAACCTTAACCCCAACACTAAACCGAACCCTAACCCTAACCCTAACCCTAACTCTTACTCTAACCCTAACCCTAACCCTGCCCTAAAACCTACCCTTAACCTATCTTTAACCCTAACCCTACCCTAACCCTATCCAAACCCAAACCCTATCTCTAACCCTAACACTTACCCTAACCCTAAACCTAACCCTTACCCTAACCCTAACCCTAACCATAACCCTTACCTAACCCTAACCCTAACCCTTACCCTTACCTTAACACTAAACCTAAACCTAACCGTTACCCTTACCCTTACCCTATTGCTAACCCTAACCCTAACCCTAACCATTACCCTAACCCTAACCCTAACCCTAACCCTTACCTAACCCTAACCCTAACCCTAAACCTTACCCTTAGCGTAACACTAAACCTAACCCTAACCCTTACCCTTAACCTTACCCTTACCCTATTGCTAACCCTAACCCTAACCCTAACCCTTACCCTAACCATAACCCTAACCGTAACCCTAAACCTAACAATAAACCTAACCCTAACCCTAACCCTAAAACTTACCCTAACCCTAACATTAACCCCAACACTAAACCTAACCCTAACCCTAACCCTAACACTTACCCTTACCCTATCCCTTTCCCTAAACCTAACCCAAACCCTAACCCTAACCCAAACCTTTACCCTAACCCTAACCCTAATCCTAAACCTAAACCTAAACCTTACCCTAACCCTAACCCTAACCCTAAACCTAAACCTAACCCTAACCTTAACACTAACCCTTACCCTTACCCTAACCCTAACCCTAACCCTAACCCTAAACCTAAACCTAAACATAACCCTAACCCTAACACTTACCCTTAACCTAATCTAACCCTAAACATAAACCTAACCCTTTCCCTTACACTCACCCTAACCTTAACCTTAAACCTAATCCTAACCCTAAACTTTACCCTCACTCTAACCCTAACCCTAACACTACCCTAACACTAAACTTAACCCTAACTTTTACCCTTACCCTAACACTAACCCTAACCCTAACCCTAACACTTATCCTATCCCTAACCGTAACACTAAACCTAAACCTTACCATTAAGCTAACCCTAACCCTAACCTTAACCAAATCCTAACCCTACCCCTAACCCTAACCCTTACCCCAACCCTAACCCTAAACCTAACCCAAAACATAACCCTAAACCTAACCCTAACCCTTACCCTTTTCCTAACCCTAAACCTAACCCGAACCTTAACCTTTACCCTTACCCTAACCGTAACCCTAAACCTAACCCTAACCCTAACCTTACCCCTAACCTAACCTTAACCCTAACCCTTACACTTACCCTTACCCTAACCCTAACCCTAAAACTAACCATAACCCTCACCCTAATCCTAACCCTTATCCTTTCCCTAAACCTAAACCTAACCCTAACAATAACCCTTACCCTTACCCTAACCTTAACCCTAATCCTAACCCTAACCCTAACCCTAACCCTAACCATAACCCTAAACCTAACCCTAACCCTATCCCTTACCCTTACCCTTACTCTAAGCCTAACCCTAAAACTAACCCTAACCCTACACTAATCCTAACCTTTACCCTTACTCTAACCCCAAACCTAAATCTAAACCTAACCCTAACCCTAACCCTAACACCTAACCCTAACCCTAACCCTAACCCTAACCCTTACCCTTACCCTTACCGTAACCCTAACCCTAACCCTAACACTTACCCTAACCCTAACCCTAACCCTTACCCTTAACCTAATCCTAACCCTAACCTTGACCCCAACCCTATACCTAATCCTAACTCTAACCCTAACCCTTATCCTAACCCTAACCCTAAACCTAACCCTATCACCTACCCTTACCCTAACCCTAACCCTAACCCTTAACCTAACCCTACCCCTAATCCTAACCCTAAACCTAACCCTTAACCTTACCCTAACACTAACCCTAACCCCTAACCCTAACCCTTACCCTAACCCTAACCCTAACCCTAACCCTTAACCTAACCCTAAACCTAACTCTTACTCTAACCCTAACCCTAACCTCAATCTTAACCCTAAACCTAACCCTAACCCTTACCCTTCCCCTAACCCTAACCCTAACCCTAACCTTAATCCTAACCTTAACCCCAAACCTAAAGCTAATCCTAACCCTAATCCTAACCCTTACCTTAACACTAACCCTAACCTTAACACTAACACTTACACTTATCCTAAACCCTAACCCTTATCCTAACCCTAACCCTAACCCATAACCTAACCCTAACACTAACCATAACCTGTAACCCTAACCCTTTCCCTAACCCTAACCCTAAACCTAACCCTTACCCTTACTCTAACCCTAACAGTAAGTCTATCCCTAACCCTAACACTAACCCTAAGACTTACCCTTACCCTATCCCTAACCTTAACCCTAACCCTAACCCTAACCCTAAACCTAACCCTAACCTTAAATCTAAACCTTATCCTTACCCTAACCCTAACCCTAACCCTAACCCTAAACCTAACCTTTACCCTTACCATAACCCTAAACCTAATCCTAACCCTTACCCTTACCATAACCCCAACACTAACCCTAACCCTAACCCTAAACTTAACTCGAACCCTTACCTTGCCCTAATCCTAACCCTAACCCTAAACCTAACCCTAACCCTGACCCTTACCCTAACCCTAACCCTAACCCTAACCTCAACCTTAACCCTAAACCTAACCCTAAACCTAACCCTAACCTCAACCTTAACCCTAACCCTAACCCTAACCCTAACGCTAACCCTTACTCTAACCCTAACCCTAACCCTAACTTCAACCTTACCCTAACCCTAAACCTAAGAGTAACCCTTACCCTTACCGTTACCTAACCCTAACCCTAACCCTAAACCTAAACCTAACCCTAACCTCAACCTTAACTCTAACCCTAACCCTAAACCTAACCCTAAACTCAACCTTAACCCTAACCCTAATCCTAAACCTTAACCTTACCCTAACCCTAACCCTAACCTTAACCCCAAGCCTAAACCTACCCTAACCCTAATCCTCACCCTAACCATAATCCTAACCCTAACCCTAACACTTACTTTTACCCTAACCCTAACCCTTATCCTCACCTTAACCCTAACCTTAAACCTAACCTTTATCCTAACCCTAACACTAAACCTAACCCCTAACCCTAACCCTTACCCTAACCCTAACTCCAAACCTAACCCTAACCCTTACCCTTACTCTAACCCTAACCCTAACTCTAATCCTAATCCTACACCTAACCCTAACCCTTAACCTAACCCTAACCCTAACCCTTCCTCTAACCATAACCCTAACCTCAAACATAACCCTAACCCTAACCCTAACCCTAACCCTAACACTAACCCTAAACCTAACCCGAACCCTAAACCTAAACCTAACCCTAACCCTTATCCTTTCCCTAACCTACCCCTAACACTAACCCTTACATTTACCATAACCCTAAACTTAAACCTTACCCTAACCCTAACCCTAACTTTACCCCTAACCCTAACCCTAATCCTAATCCTTAAACTTACCCTCACCCTAACCCTAACCCAAAACCTAAACCTAACCCTAACACTAACCCTATCAACTAACCCTAACCCTAACCCTAACCCTTACCCTTACCCTAACCCTACCCCTAACCCTAACACTTACCATAACCCTAACCTTAATCCTAACACTAAACCTAACCCTAAACCTTACCCTAACCCTAAACCTGACCCTAATCCTTACCCTAACCCTAAACCTAACCCTAACCCTTACTCTTTCCCTAAACCTAACCCTAACCCTAACCCTTACCCTTACCCTAACCCTAACCCTAAAACTAACCCTAACCCTAACCCTAATCTTAACCCTAACCCTAACCCTAACCCTAAATCTAACCCTAACCCTTAGCTTTACCTTACCCTAAACCTAACCCTAAAACTAACCCTAACCATAACCCTAACACTAACCTTTACCCTTACCCTAACCCTAACCCTAAACCTAAACCTAACCCTAACCCTAACCCAAACACCTAACCCTAACCCTAACCCTAACCCTTACCCTTACTGTAACCCTAACCCTATCCCTAACACTTACCCTAACCCTAAGCCTAACCCTTACCCTTAACCTAATCTTAACCCTAACCTTAACCCCAACCCTAAACCTAACACTAACCCTAACCCTAACCCTTACCCTAACTCTATCCCTAACCCTAACCATTATCCTTACCCTTCCCCTACCCTAAACCTAACCCTAACATTAACACTTACTCTAACCCTAACCCTAACCCTAACCCTTTCCCTACCCTAATCCTAACCCTAACTTTAACCCCAACCCCAAACCTAACACTAACACTAACCCTAACCCTTACACTAACACTAATCCTCACTCTAACCCTAACACTTACCCTTACCCTAACTTTAACCCTTACCCTAACCCTAACCCTAACCCGAACACTAACTCTAACCCTTAACCTAACCCCTAACCCTAACCCTTACCCTAACCCTAACCCTAACCCTAATCCTTACCCTTACTCTAACCCTAACCCTAATTTTAACACCAACTCCAAACCTAACCCTAACCCGAAACCTAACCCTACCAGTAACCCTAACCCTAACCCTAACCCTTACCCTTACCCTAACCCTAACCTTAACCCTAACCCTAACCCTAAACCTAACCTTAATTCTAAACCTTATCCTTACCCTAACCCTAAACCTAAACCTAACACTTACCCTTACCCTAACCCTAACCCTAACCCTAACACTTACCCTAACCATAACCCTAACCTTAACCATAAGCGTAACCTTAACCATAACCATAACCCTAACGAAAACCCTTACACTAACCCAATCCCTAAACCTAACCCGAACTGTAACCCTATCCCCAACCCTAAATCTTATACTTACCCTAACCCTTACCCTAAACCTAACACTAACCCTAACCCCTAACCCTATCCCTAACCGTAACCCTAACCCTAACCCTAACCCTAACCGTTACCCTTACCCTAAACCTAACCCTTACCGTAACCCTTACCCTAGCCCTAACCCCAACACTAAACCTAACCCTAACCCTAACCCTTACCCTAACCCTAACCTTAACCCCAACACTAAACCTAACCCTAACCCTAACCCTAAACCTTACCCTTACCTTTACCCTAAACCTAACCCTAAACCTAACCTTAACTTTAACCTTAACCCAAACCCTTACCCTAACGCTAAACCTAAACCTAACCCTTACCCTAATCCTAACCCTAACTTTAACCCCAACCCTAAACCTAACCCTAACCCTAACCCTAACTCTTATTCTAACCCTAACCCTAACCCTACCCTAAAACTTACCCTTAACCTAACTTTAAGCCTAATCCTAACCTAACCCTTATCCTAACCCAAACCCTTACCCTAAACCTAACACTTAATCTAACCCTAACCCAAACCCTTACCCTAACCCTAACCCTAACCCTAACCCTTACCCTTACCTTAACACTAAACCTAACCCTAACCCTTACCCTTACCCTTACCCTTACCCTATTGCTAACCCTAACTCTAACCCTAACCCTTACCCTAACCCTAACTCTAACCCTAACCGTAACCCTAAAGCTAACAATAAACCTAACCCTAACCCTAAACCTAAAATTTACCCTAACCCTAACATTAACCCCAACACTCAACCTAACCCTAACCCAAACCATAACACTAACCCTTATGCTAACCCTAACCCTAAAACTAACCTTAACCCTAACCCTACCCTAACCCTTACCCTAACCCTAACCCTAACCCTAAACCTAACCCATACACTTACCCTAACCCTAATCCTAACCCTAAAACTAACAATAACCCTAACACTAACCGTTACCCTTACCCAAAACCTAACCCTAAACCTATCCTTAACCTTGACCCTAACCCTTACCCTTACCCTAACGCTAAACCTAACCCTAACCCTTACCCTAACCTTAACCCCAACCCTAAACCTAACCCTAACCCTAACCCTTACACTTACCCTAACGCTAACCCTAACCCTAACCCTAACCCAACCTTAAACCTAACCCTAACACTTACCCTAACCGTAATCCTAACCGTAACCCTAACCGAATCCCTAACACTAACCCTAACCCTAACCCTAACAAATACCCTTACCCTAACCCTAACCCTAACCCTAACGGTAACATTAAACCTAACCCTAACCCTAACCCTTACCCTAAAACTTACCGTTAACCCTAACCCTAACCCTAACCCTTACTGGTACACTAAACCTAAAACTAACCTTAACCCCAACCATAAACCTAACCCTAACCCTAACCCTAACCCTTAACCCTAACCCTACCCTAACCCTTACCCTAACCCTAACCCTAACCCTAAACCTAACCCATACACTTACCCTAACCCTAATCCTAACCCTAAAACTAACAATAACCCTAACACTAACCGTTACCCTTACCCAAAACCTAACCCTAAACCTATCCTTAACCTTGACCCTAACCCTTACCCTTACCCTAACGCTAAACCTCACCCTAACCCTTACCCTAACCTTAACCCCAACCCTAAACCTAACCCTAACCCTAACCCTTACACTTACCCTAACGCTAACCCTAACCCTAACCCTAACCCAACCTTAAACCTAACCCTAACACTTACCCTAACCTTAATCCTAACCGTAACCCTAACCGAATCCCTAACACTAACCCTAACCCTAACCCTAACAAATACCCTTACCCTAACCCTAACCCTAACCCTAACGGTAACATTAAACCTAACCCTAACCCTAACCCTTACCCTAAAACTTACCGTTAACCCTACCCCTAACCCTAACCCTTACTGGTACACTAAACCTAAACCTAACCTTAACCCCAACCATAAACCTAACCCTAACCCTAACCCTAACCCTTACCCTTACCCTAACCCTAACCCTAACCCTAAACCTAACCCTAACCCTTACCCTTAACCTTACCCTAAACCTAACAGTAACCCTAAACCTAACCCTAACCCTAACCTTAACCCTAAGCCTTATCCTTACCCTAACTCTAACCCTAACCCTAAACTTAACCCTAACCCTAAACCTAACACTAACACTTACCCTTAGCCTAAACCTAACCATAAACCTAACCCTAACCCTTACCTTTACCCTCACCCTAACCTTAACCCTAACACTAACCCTAACCCTAAACCTAACCCTAAACCTAAACCAAAACCTTATTCTTAACCTAAACCTAAACCTATCCCTAACTCTGAGAATTAACCTAAGCCTGACCCTAAAACTAACCCTAACCCTCACCTTAACCCTAACCCTTACCCTTACCCTAACACTAACCCTAACCCTAACACTTATCCTAACCCTAACCCTAACCTTAAACCTTACCCTTACCTAACCCTAACCGTAAACTTAACCCTAACCCTAACCCTAAACCTAACCCTTACCATAACCCTAACCCTAAACCTAACCCGAATCCTAACTCTAACCCTAACCCTAACCCTTACCCTTACCCTAACCCTACCCCTAACCCTAACACTTACCATTACCCTAACCTTAAGGCTAACACTAACCCTAACCTTAAACCATACCCTAATCCTAAACCTAACCCTAATCCTTGCCCTAACTCTAAACCTAACCCTAACCCTAACCCTTACCCTTTCCCTAAACCTAACCCTTACCCTTACCCTAACCCTAAGCCTAAACCTAACCCTAACCCTAAACCTAACTTTAACCCAAACCCTAACCCTAACCCTTAGCCTTACCTTACCCTAAACCTAACCCTAAAACTAACCCTAACCCTAACCCTAACATTTACCCTTACCCTAAAGTTAACCCTAAACCTAAACCTAACCCTAACCCTAACCCTAACACCTAACCCTAACCTTAACCCTAATCCCTACCCTTACCCTAACCCTATCCCTATCCCTAACACTTACCTAACCCTAAGCCTAACCCTTACCCTTAACCTAATCCTAAACCTAACCTTAACCCCAACCCTAAACCTAACACTAACCCTAACCCTAACCCTTACCCTAACCCTAACCCTAACCCTAACCTTAACACTTACCTTTACCCTAACCCTAACCGTAACCCTTATCCTAACCCTAACCCTAAATCTAAACCTAACACTTAACCTAACCCTAACACTAACCCTAACCCATAACCCTAACCCTTACCCTAACCCTAACCCTAAATCTAACCCTAACCCTAACCCTAACCATTACCCTATCCCTAACCTTAACCCCAACACTAAACCTAACCCTAACCCTAACCCTAACCCTAACCCTTACCCTTACCCTAAACCAAACCCTAACCCTAACCCTAACCCTAACCCTTATCCTTACCCTTACCCTAACCCTAACCCTAACCCTTACCCTAACCTAAACCTAACCCTAACCCAAACACGTTCACTTACCCTAACCCTAACCCTAACCCTAACCCTAACCCTAACCCTCAACCTAAACCTAACCCTAACCCTAACCCTTACCCTTACCATAACCCTAACCTAAACCCTAACCCTAATCCTAACCTTAATTCTAAACCTTATCCTTACCCGAACCCTAACCCTAAACCTAACCCTAACCCTAAACCTAACCCTTACCCTTACCCTAACTCTAAACCTAAACCTAATCCTTACCCTTACACTAACCCTAACCCTAGCCCTAACAATTACCCTAACCCTAACCCTAACCCTAAGCCTAAACTTAACCATAACCATAACCATAACCAAAACCCATACACTAAACCAAACCGTAAACCTAACCCGAACTGTAACCCTACACCTAAACCTAAATCTTATCCTTACCCTAACCATAAACCTAAACCTAACACTAACCCTAACCCCTAACCCTAACCGTAAACCTAACCCTAACCGTAACCCTTACCCTTACCCTAACCCTAACCCCAACACTAAACCTAACCCTAACCCTAACCCTAAACCTTGCCCTTACCCTTACCCTAACCCTAACCCTAAACCTAACCTTAACCTTAACCCTAACCGTTACCCTTATTCTAAGGCTAAACCTACCCCTAACCCTTACCCTAACCCTAACCCTAACCTTAACCCCAACCCTAAACCTAACCCTAACCCTAAACCTAACCCTTACCCTAACACTAACCCTAACCCTACCCTAAAAATTACCCTTAACCTAACATTAACCCTAACCCTAACCCTAAATCTAACCCTAACCCTAACCCTAACCCTTACCCTATCCCTAACCTTAACCCCAACACTAAACCTAACCCTAACCCTAACCCTAACCCTTACCCTTACCCTAAACCAAACCCTAACCCTAACCCTAACCCTAACCCTTACCCTTACCCTAACCCTAACCCTAACCCTTACCCTAACCTAAACCTAACCCTAACCCAAACACGTTCACTTACCCTAACCCTAACCCTAACCCTAACCCTAACCCTCAACCTACTCCTAACCCTAACCCTAACCCTTACCCTTACCATAACCCTAACCTAAACCCTAACCCTAATCCTAACCTTAATTCTAAACCTTATCCTTACCCGAACCCTAACCCTAAACCTAACCCTAACCCTAAACCTAACCCTTACCCTTACCCTAACTCTAAACCTAAACCTAATCCTTACCCTTACACTAACCCTAACCCTAGCCCTAACAATTACCCTAACCCTAACCCTAACCCTAAGCCTAAACTTAACCATAACCATAACCATAACCAAAACCCATACACTAAACCAAACCGTAAACCTAACCCGAACTGTAACCCTACACCTAAACCTAAATCTTATCCTTACCCTAACCATAAACCTAAACCTAACACTAACCCTAACCCCTAACCCTAACCGTAAACCTAACCCTAACTGTAACCCTTACCCTTACCCTAACCCTAACCCCAACACTAAACCTAACCCTAACCCTAACCCTAAACCTTGCCCTTACCCTTACCCTAACCCTAACCCTAAACCTAACCTTAACCTTAACCCTAACCGTTACCCTTATTCTAAGGCTAAACCTACCCCTAACCCTTACCCTAACCCTAACCCTAACCTTAACCCCAACCCTAAACCTAACCCTAACCCTAAACCTAACCCTTACCCTAACACTAACCCTAACCCTACCCTAAAAATTACCCTTAACCTAACATTAACCCTAACCCTAACCCTAAATCTTATCCTAACCCTAACCCTAACCCTAACACTTAAACTAACCCTAACCCTAACCCTTACCCTAACCCTAACCCTAACCCTTACCTAACCCTAAACCTAACCCTAACCCTTACCATTACATTAACACTAACCCTAACCCTAACCCTTACCCTTACCCTAACGCTAACTCTAACCCTAACTCTAACACTAACACATACCCTTACAATAACCCTAATCCTAACCCTAACCGTAACCCTAAACCTAACCCTAACAATAACCCTAACCCTAACGCTAAACATAACCCTTACCATTACTCTAACCCTAACCCTAACCCTAACCCTAACCCTAACCCTAACCGTAACACTAAACCTAACCCTAACCCTAACCCTAAACCTAATCCTTACCCTAACCCTAACCCTAACCCTAACCCTAAACCTTAACCTAACCCTAACCCTACCCCTAACCCTAACGTTACCCTTACCCTAACCCTAAACCTAACTCTAACCCTAACCGTAACCCTAACCCTAACCCTAACCCTTACCCTAACACTAACCCTTTCCGTAACCCTAACTCTAAACCTAACCCTAACCTTAACCCTAAACCTAACCCTTACCCTTATGATAACCCTAACCCTAACCCTAAAACTTACCCTAACCATAACCCTAAACCTAAACGTTACCATTACCGTAACTCTAAGCCTAACATTAACCATAACCATAACCCTAACCCTAACCCTTACCCTAACCCTAACCCTAACCCTAACACTGACCCTAACCATAACCCTAACCCTAAAACTTACCATTACCCTAACTCTAATCCTAACATTAACCATAACCATAACCCTAACCCTAACCCATACCCTAACGCTACCCTAAACGTAACCCGAAACCTAACGCTATCCCCAACCCATACTCTTAAACTTACCCTAACCCTAACCCTAAACCTAACCCTAACCCTTACCCCTAATCCTAACCCTAACCCTAACCCTAACCCTTACCCTAAACCTAACCCTAACCCTAACCCTTACCCTAACCCTAACCCCAACACTTAACCTAACTCTAACTCTAACCCTTATCCTATCCCTAACCTTAACCCCAACACTAAACCTAACCCTTAACCTAACCCTAACCCTTACCCTTACCCTAAGCCTAACCCTAAACCTAACCTTAACCTTAACTCTAACCCTTACCCTTACCCTAACGCTAAACCTAACCCTAACCCTTACCCTAACCCTAACCCTAAACTTAAGCCCAACCCTAAACCTAACCCTAACACTAATCCTAACCCTTACCCCAACCCTAACCGTAACCCTACCCTAAAACTTACCCTTAACCTAACTTTAACCCTAACCCTATCCCTAACTCTTATCCTAACCTTAACCCTAACACTAACCCTAACACTTAAACTAACCCTAACCCTAACCCTAACCCTAACCCTTACCTAAACCTAACCCTAAATTTTACCCTTACCCTTACCTTAACACTAATCCTAACCCTAACCCTTACCCTTACACTAACGCTAACTCTAACCCTAACCCTAAAACTAATACATACCCTTACGCTAACCCTAACCCTAACCCTAACCGTAACCCTAAACCTAACCCTAACCCTAACCCTAACCCTAACGCTAAACATAACCCTTACCATTACTCTAACCCTAAACCTAACCCTAACCATTACACTTACCCTAACGCTAACCCTTACCCTAACCCTAACCGTAACATTAACCCCAAACCTAAACCTAACCCTAACCCTAAACCTAAACCTTACCCTAACCCTAACTCTAACCCTACCCTAAAACTTACCCTTAACCTAACTTTAACCCTAACCCTAACCCTAACTCTTATCCTAACCCTAAAACTAACCCTAGCCCTAACACTTAAACTAACCCTAACCCTAACCCTTACCCTAACCCTAACCCTACCCTAACCCTTACCTAACCCTAACCTTAACCCTAACGCTTACCCTTAACTTAACACTAACCCTAACCCTAACCCTTACCCTTACCCTTACGCTAACTCTAACCCTAACTCTAACACTAACACATACCCTTACACTAACCCTAACCCTAACCCTAACCGTAACCCTAAACCTAACCCTAACCCTAACCCTAACCCTAACGCTAAACATAACCCTTACCATTACTCTAACCCTAAACCTAACCCTAACCCTTACACTTACCCTAACGCTAACCCTAACCCTAACCATAAACCTAACCCTAACACTTACCCTAACCGTAACACTAACCGTAACCCTAACACTTACCCTAACACTAACCCTAACCCTAACCCTAACACATACCCTTACCCTAACCCTAACCCTAACCCTAACCGTAACCATGAACCTAACCCTAACCCTAACCCTAACATTAACCCTAAACCTTACCCTTAACCCTAAAACTAATCCTAACCCTTACTGGTACAGTAACCCTAAACCTAAACTTAACCCCAACCCTAAACCTAACCCTAACCCTAACCCTTACCCTTACCCTTACCCTATCCCTAACCCTAAACCTAACCCTCACCCTAACCAACCCAAGCTTTTACCCTAACCCTAACACTAATCCTAAACCTAACCCTTAACCTTACCCTTAACCTAAACCTAACCCTAAAACTAACCCTAACCCTAACCTTAACCCTAACCCTTACCCTTACCCTAACCCTAACCCTAACCCTAAACCTAAACATAACCCTAACCCTAACACTAACACTTACCCTTACCCTAAACCTAACCATAAACCTAACCCTAATCCTTACCTTTACCCTCACCCTAACCTTAATCCTAACTCTAACCCTAACCCCTAACCTTAACTCTAAACCTTATCCTTACCCTAACCATAACCCTAAACCTAACCCTAAACCTAAACCAAACCCTTACTCTTACCCTAACCCTAAACTTAACCCTAACACTTACCCTTACCCTAACCCTGACCCTAACACTAACCCTAACCCTCACCTTAACCCTAATCCTTCCCCTTACCCTAACTCTAACCCTAACCCTAACCCTAAACCTAACACTTATCCTAACCCTAACCCTAACCCTAAACCTTACCCTTACCTAACCCTAACCGTAAACTTAACCCTAACCCTAACCCTAAACCTAACCCTTACCAAAACCCTATCCCTAATCCTAACCCGAACCCTAACCCTAACCCTAACCCTTACCCTTACCCTAAACCTAACCTTAACCTTAACCCTAACCCTTATCCTTACCTTATGCTAAACCTAACCCTAACCCGTACCCTAACCCTAACCCTAAACTTAACCCCAACCCTAAATCTAACCCTTACCCTAACCCTAACCCTAACCCTACCCTAAAACTTACCCTTAACCTAACTATAACCCTAACCCTAACCCTAACTCTTATACTAAACCGAACCCTAACCCTAACCCTAACACTTAAACTAACCCTAACCCTAACCCTTACCCTAACCCTAACCCTAACCCTAACCCTTACCTAACCCAAACCCTAATCCTTACCCTTACCTTAACACTAACCCTAACCCTAACCCTTACCCTTACCCTAACGCTAACCCTAACCCTAACCCTAACCCTAACCGTTACCCTAAACCTAACCCTAACCCTAACCCTAACCCTAACGCTAAACATAACCCTTACCATTACTCTAACCCTAAACCTAACCCTAACCCTTACCTTACCCTAACGCTAACCCTAACCCTAACCCTAACCTTAAACCTAAACCTAACACTTACCCTAACCGTAACCCTAACACTTACCCTAACACTAACCCTAACCCTAACCCTAACACATACCCTTACCCTGACCCTAAACCTAACCCTAACCTTAAACCTAACCCTAATCCTAACCCTAATGCTTAACCTTACCCTAAACCTAACACTAATCCTAACCCTAACCCTAACCCTAACCTTAACCCTAACCCTTACCATTACCCTAACCCTAACCCTAACCCTAAACCTAAACCTAACCCTAACCCTAACACTAACACTTACCCTTACCCTAAACCTAACCATAAACCTAACCCTAACCCTTACCTTTACCCTCACCCTAACCTTAACCCTAACCCTAACCCTAACCCTAACCTTAACTCTAACCCTAATCCTTACCCTAACCCTAACCGTAAACGTAACCCTAACCCTAAACCAAACCCTTACACTTACCCTAACCCTAAACTTAACCCTAACACTTACCCTTACCCTAACCCTGACCCTAAAACTACCCGTAACCCTCACCTTAACCCTAACCCTTACCCTTACCCTAACTCTAACCCTAACCCTAACCCTAATCCTAACACTTATCCTAACCCAAACCCTAACCATAAACCTTACTCTTACCTAAACCTAACCGTAAACTTAACCCTAACCCTAACCCTAACCCTTACCTTAACCCTAACCCTAATCCTAACCCTAACCCTAATCCTAACCCTTACCCTTACCCTGAACGTAACAATAAACCTAACCTTAACCTTAACCCTAACCCTTACCCTTACACTAATGCTAAACCTAACCCTAACCCTTACCCTAACCCTAACCCTTACCCTAACCCTAACCCTATCCCTAACCCTTACCCTAACCCTAACCCTAACCCTAAACCTAACCCTAGCCCTTAACCCTAACCCTAACCCTTACCCTAAACCTAACCCTAACCCTATCCCTAACCCTTACCCTAACCCTAACCCTAACCCTAACCCTAACCCTAAACCTAACCCTTACCCTAACCCTAACCCTAACCATAACCCTTACCCTAACCCTAACCCTTACCCTAATGCTAAACCTAATCCTAACCCTTACCCTAACCCTAACCCCAAACTTAACCCCAACCCTAAATCTAATCCTTACCCTAACCCTAACCATAACCCTACCCTAAAACTTACCCTTAACCTAACTTTAACCCTAACCCTAACCCTAAATCTTATCCTAACCCTAAACCTAACCCTAAACCTAACACTTAAACTAACCCTAACCCTAACCCTTACCCTAACCCTAACCCTAACCCTAACCCTTACCTAACCCTGACCCTAACCCTAATCCTTAACCTTACCTTAACACTAATCCTAACCCTAACCCTTACCCTTACCCTAACGCTAACTCTAACCCTAACCCTAACACTAACACATACCCTAACCCTAAACTTAACCCTAACCCTAATCCTAACCCTAACCCTTAACCTTACCCTAAACCTAACACTAACCCTAAACCTAACCCTAACCATAACCTTAACCCTAACTCTTACCATTACCCTAACCCTAACCCTAACACTAAACCTAAACCTAACCCTAACCCTAACACTAACACTTTCCCTTACCCTAAACCTAACCATAAACCTAACCCTAACCCTTACCTTTACCCTCACCCTAACTTTAACCCTAACCCTAACCCTAACCCTCACCTTAACTCTAACCCTTATCCTTACCCTAACCCTAAACCTAAACCTAACCCAAACCCTAAACAAAACCCTTACTCTTACCCTAACCCTAAACCTAACCCTAACCCTTACCCTTACCCTAACCCTGACCCTAACTCTAACCCTAACCCTCACCTTAACCCTAACCCTTACCCTTGCCATAATACTAACCCTAACCCTAACCATAACACTTATCCTAACCCTAACCCTAACCCTAAACCTTACCCTAACCCTAACCTACCCCTAACCCTAACCCTTTCCCTAACCCTAATCTTAACCCCAACACTAAACCTAACCCTAACCCTAAACCTAAACCTTACCCTTACCCTTACCCTAACCCTAACCCTAAACCTAACCTTAACCTGAAACATAACCCTTACCCTTACGCTAAACCTAACCCTAACCCTTACCCTAACCCTAACGCTAAACTTAACCCCAAACCTAAACCTAACCCTAACCCTAACCCTACCCTAAAACTTACCCTTAACCTAACATTAACCCTAACCCTAACCCTAAATCTTATCCTAACCCTAACCCTAACCCTAACCATAACACTTAAACTAACCCTAACCCTAACCCTTACCCTAACCCTAACCAGAACCCTAACCCTTACCTAACCCTATCCCTAACCCTAACCATTATCCTTACCTAACACTAACCCTAACCCGAACCCTTACCCTTACCCTAACGCTAACTCTAAGCCTAACTCTAACACTAACACATACCCTTACACTAACCCTTATCCTAAACCTAACCGTAACCCTAAACCTAACCCTAACCCTAACCCTAACGCTAAACATAACCCTTACCATTACTCTAACCCTAAACCTAACCCTAACCCTTACACTTACCCTAACGCTAACTCTAACCCTAACCCTAACCCTAACCTTAAACCTAACCCTAACACTTACCCAAACCGTAACCCTTATTGTAAACCTAACAGTTACCCTAACACTATCCCTAACCCTAATCCTAACACATACCCTTACCCTAACCCTAACCCTAACCCTAACCCTAACCCTAACCGTAACCCTAAACCTAAACCTAACCCTAACCCTAACCCTAAACCTTACCCTTAACCCTAAACCTAACCCTAACCCTTACCGGTACACTGACCCTAAACCTAATCTTAACCCCAACCCTAAACCTAACCCTAACCCTAACCCTAACCCTTACCCTTACCCTATCCCTAACCCTAACCCTAACCCTAACCCTAACCCTAACCCAACACTTTACCCTAACCCTAACCCTAATCCTAACCCTAACACTTAACCTTACCCTAAACCTAACCCTAACTCTAAACCTTACCCTAACCCTAACCTTAACCCTAAACCTTAAACTTACCCTAACCCTAACCCTAACCCTAACCCTAAACCTAATCCTAAACCTAACACTAACGCTTACCCTTACCCTAAACCTAACCATAAACCTAACCCTAACCCTTACCTTTACCCTCACACTAACCTTAACCCTAACCCTAACACTAACCCTAACCTTAACTCTAACCCTTATCCTTACCCTAACCGTAACCCTAAACCTAACCCTAAACCTAAACCAAACCCTTACTCTTACCCTAACCCTAAAACTAACCCTAACACTTACCCTTACCCTAACCCTGACCCTAACACTAACCCTAACCCTCACCTTAACCCTAACACTTACCCTTACCATAACTCTAACCCTAAGCCTACCCCTAACCCTAACACTTATCCTAACCCTAACCCTAACCCTAAACCTTACCCTTACCTACCCCTAACCGTAAACTTAACCCTAACCCTAACCCTAACCCTAACCCTTACCATAACCCTAACCCTAATCCTAACCGGAAACCTAACCCTAACCCTAACCCTAACCCTTATCCTTACCCTAAACCAAACCCTAAACCTAACCTTAACCTTAACCCTAACCCTTACCCTTAATGCTAATGCTAAACCTAACCCTAACCCTTACCCTAAACCTAACCCTAAACCTAACATTAACCTTAACCCGAACCCTTACCCTTACCCTAACCCTAACCCTACCCTAAAACTTACCCTTATCCTAACTTTAACCCTAACCCTAACCCTAACTCTTATCCTAACCCTAACACTAACCCTAACCCCAACCCTAACACTTAAGCTAACCCTAACCCTAACCCTCACCCTAACCTAACCCTAACCCTTACCTAACCCTAACCCTTAACCTTACCTTAACACTAACCAAACCCTAACCCTTAACCTAACGCTAACTCTAACCCTAACCCTAACACTAACACATATCCTAAACCTAACCCTAACCGTAGCCCTAACCCTAATCCTAACCCTAACCCTTAACCTTACCCTAAACCAAACACTAACCCTAAACCTAACCCTAACCCTAACCTTAACCCTAACCCTTACCATTACCCTAACCCTAACCCTAATCCTAACCCTTACCAGTACACTGACCCTAAACCTAATCTTAACCCCAACCCTAAACCTAACCCTAACCCTAACCCTAACCCTTACCCTTACCCTATCCCTAACCCTAAACCTAACCCTAACCCTAACCCAAGCCTTTACCCTAACCCTAACCCTAATCCTAACCATAACACTTAACCTTACCCTAAACCTAACCCTAACCCTAAACCTTACCCTAACCCTAACCTTAACCGTAAACCTTAAACTTACCCTAACCCTAACCCTAACCCTAAACCTAACCCTAAACCTAACACTAACACTTACCCTTACCCTAAACCTAACCATAAACCTAACCCTAACCCTTACCTTTACCCTCACACTAACCTTAACCCTAACCCTAACACTAACCCTAACCTTAACTCTAACCCTTATCCTTACCCTAACCGTAACCCTAAACCTAACCCTAAAACTAAACCAAACCCTTACTCTTACCCTAACCCTTAACCTAACCCTAACACTTACCCTTACCCTAACCCTGACCCTAACACTAACCCTAACCCTCACCTTAACCCTAACACTTACCCTTACCATAACTCTAACCCTAACCCTAACCCTAACACTTATCCTAACCCTAAACCTAACCCTAAACCTTACCCTTACCTACCCCTAACCGTAAACTTAACCCTAACCCTAACCCTAACCCTAACCCTTACCATAACCCTAACCGTAATCCTAACCGGAAACCTAACCCTAACCATAACCCTAACCCTTACCCTTACCCTAAACCTGACCCTAAACCTAACCTTAACCTTAACCCTAACCCTTACCCTTAACCTAATGCTAAACCTAACCCTAACCCTTACCCTAAACCTAACCCTAAACCTAACCTTAAACTTAACCCTAACCCTTACCCTTACCCTAACCCTAACCCTACCCTAAAACTTACCCTTATCCTAACTTTAACCCTAACCCTAACTCTTATCCTAACCCTAACACTAACGCTAACCCTAACGCTAACACTTAAGCTAACCCTAACCCTAACCCTCACCCTAACCCTAACCCTAACCCTTACCTAACCCTAACCCTTAACCTTACCTTAACACTAACCCAAACCCTAACCCTTACCCTAACGCTAACTCTAACCCTAACCCTAACCCTAACACTAACACATATCCTAACCCTAACCCTAACCGTAGCCCTAACCCTAATCCTAACCCTAACCCTTAACCTTACCCTAAACCAAACACTAACCCTAAACCTAACCCTAACCCTAATATTAACCCTAACCCTTACCATTACCCTAACCCTAACCCTAACCCTAAACCTAACCCTAACCCTAACCCTAACACTAACACTTACCCTTACCCTAAACCTAACCATAAACCTAACCCTAACCCTTACCTTTACCCTCACCCTAACTTTAACCCTAACCCTAACCCTAAATCTTATCCTAACCTTAAACCTAACCCTAACCATAACACTTAAACTAACCCTAAACCTAACCCTTACACTAACCCTAACCCTAACCCTAACCCTTACCTAACCCTAACCCTAACCCTAACCCTTACCCTTACCTTAACACTAACCCTAACCCTAACCCTTACCCTTACCCTAACGCTAACTCTAACCCTAACTCTAACACTAACACATACCCTTACACTAACCCTAATCCTAACCCTAACCATAACCCTAAACCTAACCCTAACACTAACCCTAACCCTAAAGCTAAACATAACCCTTACCATTACTCTAACCCTAAACCTAACCCTAACCATTACACTTACCCTAACGCTAACCCTAACCCTAACCCTAACCCTAAACTTAAACCTAACCCTAACACTTACCCTAACCGTAACCCTAATCGTAACCCTAACACTTACCCTAACACTGTCCCTAACCCTAACCCTAACACATACCCTTACCCTAACTCTAACCCTAACCCTAACCGTAACCCTAAACCTAACCCTAACCCTAACCCTAACATTAACCCTAAACCTTACCCTTAACCCTAACCCTAACCCTTACCGGTACACTAACCCTAAACCTAATCTTAACCCCAACCCTAAACATAACCCTAACCCTCACCCTAACCCTTACCCTTACCCTATCCCTAACCCTAACCCTAACCCTAACCCTTACCCAAGCCTTTACCCTAACCCTAATCTAATCCTAATCCTAACACTTAACTTTACCCTAAACCTAACCCTAACCCTAAACCTTACCCTAACCCTAACCTTAACCCTAACCCTTACCCTTACCCTAACCCTAACCCTAACCCTAACCCTAAACCTAACCCTAAACCTAACACTAACACTTACCCTAACCCTAAAAATAACCATAAACCTAACCCTAACCCTTACCTTTACCCTCACACTAACCTTAACCCTAACCCTAACACTAACCCTAACCTTAACTCTAACCCTTATCCTTACCCTAACCGTAACCCTAAACCTAACCCTAAACCTAAACCAAACCCTTACTCTTACTCTAACCCTAAACCTAACCCTAACACTTACCCTTACCCTAACCCTGACCCTAACACTAACCCTAACCCTCACCTTAATCCTAACCCTTACCCTTACCCTAACTCTAACCCTAACCCTAACCCTAACCCTAACACTTATCCTAACCCTAACCCTAACCCTAAACCTTACCCTTACCTAACCCTAACCGTAAACTTAACCCTAACCCTAACCCTAACCCTAACCCTTACCATAACCCTAACCCTAATCCTAACCCGAACCCTAACCCTAACCCTAACCCTAACCCTTACCCTTACCATAAACCTAACCCTAAACCTAACCTTAACCTTAACCCTAACCCTTACCCTTAACCTAATGCTAAACCTAACCCTAACCCTTACCCTAAACCTAACCCTAACCTATCCTTAACCTTAACCCTAACCCTTACACTTACCCTAACCCTAACCCTACCCTAAAACATACCCTTAACCTAACTTTAACCCTAACCCTAACCCTAACTCTTATCCTAACCCTAACACTAACCCTAACCCTAACACTTAAACTAACCCTAAACCTAACCCTTACCCTAACCCTAACCCTAAACCTAACTCTTACCTAACCCTAACCCTTAACCTTACCTTAACACTAACCCAAACCCTAACCCTTACCCTTACCCTAACTCTAACCCTAACCCTAACACTAACACATATCCTAAACCTAACCCTAACCGTAACCCTAACCCTAATCCTAACCCTAACCCTTAACCTTACCCTAAACCAAACACTAACCCTAATCCTAACCCTAACCCTAACCTTAACCCTAACCCTTACCCTTACCCTAACCCTAACCCTAACCCTAACCCTAACCCTAACACTTACCCTTACCCTAAACCTAACCATAAACCTAACCCTAACCCTTACCTTTACCCTAACCCTAACTTTAACCCTAACCCTAACCCTAAATCTTATCCTAACCGTAACCCTAACCCAACCATAACACTTAAACTAACCCTAACCCTAACCCTAACCCTAACACTTAAACTAACCCTAACCCAACCCTTAACCTAACCCTAACCCTAACCCTTACCTAACCCTAACCCTTACCCTTACGTTAACACTAACCCTAACCCTAACCCTAACCCTTACCCTTACCCTAACGCTAACTCTAACCCTAAATCTAACACTAACACATACCCTTACACTAACCCTAATCCTAACTCTAACCATAACCCTAAACCTAACCAACACTAACCCTAACCCTAAAGCTGAACATAACCCTTATCATTACTCTAACCCTAAACCTAACCCTAAACATTACACTTACCCTAACGCTAACCCTAACTCTAACCCTAACCTTAAACCTAACCCTAACACTTACCCTAACCTTAACCCTAATCGTAACCCTAACACTTACCCTAACACTGTCCCTAACACTAACCCTAACACATACCCTTACCCTAACCCTAACCCTAACCCTAACCGTAACCCTAAACCTAACCCTAACCCTAACCCTAACCCTAACCTTACCCTTAACCCTAACCCTAACCCTAACCCTTACTGGTACACTAACCCTAAACCTAATCTCAACCCCAACCCTAAACCTAACCCTAACCCTAACTCTAACCCTTACCCTTACCCTATCCCCAACCCTAAACCTAACCCTAACCCTAACCCTAACCCTAACCCAAGCCTTTACCCTAACCCTAACACTAATCCTAACCCTAAGCCTTAACCTTACCCTCAACCTAACCCTAACCCTAAACCTTACCCTAACCCTAACCCTAACACTAACCCTAACCCTAAACCTAACCCTAAACCTAACACTCACACTTACCCTTACCCTAAACCTAACCATAAACCTAACCTTACCTTTACCCTCACACTAACCTTAACCCTAACCCTAACACTAACCCTAACCTTAACTCTAACCCTTATCCTTACCCTAACCGTAACCCTAAACCTAACCCTAAACCTAAATCAAACCCTTACTCTTACCTTAACCCTAAACCTAACCCTAACACTTACCCTTACCCTAACTCTGACCCTAACACTAACCCTAAAACTCACCTTAACACTAACCCTTACCCGTACCCTAACTCTAACCCTAACCCTAACCCTAACACTTATCCTAACCCTAACCTAACACTAAACCTTACCCTTACTTAACCCTAACCGTAAACTTAACCCTAACCCTAACCCTAACCCTAACCCTTACCATAACCCTAACCCTTACCCTTACCCTAAACCTAACCTTAACCTTAACCCTAACCCTTACCCTTACCCTAATGCTAAACCTAACCCTAACCCTTACCCTAAACCTAACCCTAAACCTAACCTTAACCTTAACCCTAACCCTTACCCTTACCCTAAACCTAACCCTACCCTAAAACTTACCCTTAACCTAACTTTAACCCAAACCCTAACCCTAACTATTATCCTAACCCTAACTCTAACCCTAACCCTAACCCTAACACTGAAGTTATCCCTAACCCTAACCCTTACCCTAACCCTAACCCTAACCCTAACCCTTACCTAACCCTAACCCTTAACCTTACCTTAACACTAACCCAAACCCTAACCCTTACCCTTAACCTAACGCTAACTCTAACCCTAACCTTAACACTAACACATATCCTAACCCTAACCCTAACCTTAACCCTAACCCTAATCCTAACCCTAACCCTTAACCTTACCCTAAACCTAACACTAACCCTAAACCTAACCCTAACCCTAACCTTAACCCTAACACTTACCATTACCCTAACCCTAACCCTAACCCTAAACCTAAACCTAACCCTAACCCTAACACTAAAACTTACCCTTACCCTAAACCTAACCATAAACATAACCCTAACCCTTACCTTTACCCTCGCACTAACCTTAACCCTAACGTTAACCCTAACCCTAACCTTAACTCTAACCCTTATCCTTACCCTAACCCTAACTTTAAACCTAACCCTAACCCTAAACCAAACCCTTACTCTTACCCTAACCCTAAACTTAACCCTAACCCTTACCCTTACCCTAACCCGGACCCTAACACTAACCCTAACCCTCAACTTAACCCTAACCCTTACCCTTACCCTAACACTAACCCTAACCCTAACCATAACCATAACACTTATCCTAACCCTAACCCTAAACCTTACCCTCACCTAACCCTAACCGTAAACTTAACCCCAACCCTAACACTAAACCTAACCCTTACCATAACCCTAACCCTGAACCTAACCCGAACCCTAACCCTAACCCTAACCCTAAACCTTACCCTTACCCTTACCCTAACCCTAGTTTTAAACCTCAACCTAACCCTAACCCTAACTTTACCCCTAACCCTAACACTAACCCTAACCCTTAAACTTACCCTTACCCTAACCATAACACTAAACCTAACCCTAAGCCTAACCCTAACCCTAACAACTAACCATAACCCTAACCCTAACCCTTAACCTTACCCTAAACCTACCCCTAACCCTAACACTTACCATAACCCTAACAGTAATGCTAACACTAACCCTAACCCTAAACCTTACCCTAACCCTAAACCTAACCCTAATCCTAACCCTAACCCTTACCTTTTCCCTAACCCTAACCCTAACCCTAACCCTTACCCTTACCCTAACCCTAACCCTAAACCTAACCCTAACCCTAACCCTAACCTTATCCCTAACCTTAACCCTAACCCTTAGCCTTACCTTACCCTAAACCTAACCCTAAAACTAACCCTAACCCTAACCCTAACCCTAACCTTTACCCTTACCCTAACCCTAACCCTAAACCTAAACCTTACCCTAACCCTAACCCTAACCCTAACCCTTTACCCTCACCCTAACTTTAACCCTAACCCTAACCCTACATCTTATCCTAACCGTAACCCTAACCCTAACCATAACACTAAAACTAACCCTAAACCTAACCCTAACCCTAACACTTAAACTAACCCTAACCCTAACCCTTACCCTAACCCTAACCCTAACCCTAACCCTTACTTAACCCTAACCCTAACCCTAACACTTGCCCTTACCTTAACACTAACCCTAACCCTAACCTAACCCTTACCCTTACCCTAACGCTAACTCTAACCCTAACTCTAACACTAACACATACCCTTACACTAACCCTAAACCTAACCCTAACCATAACCCTAAACCTAACCCTAACACTAACCCTAACCCTAAAGCTAAACATAACCCTTACCATTACTCTAACCCTAAACCTAACCCTAACCATTACACTTACCCTAACGCTAACCCTAACCCTAACCCTAACCTTAAACCTAACCCTAACACTTACCCTAACCTTAACCCTAATCGTAACCCTAACACTTACCCTAACACTGTCCCTAACCCTAACCCTAACACATACCCTTACCCTAACCCTAACCCTAACCCTAACCGTAACCCTAAATCTAACCCTAACCCTAACCATAACCCTAACCCTAAACCTTACCCTTAACCCTAACCCTAACCCTAACCCTTACCGGTACACTAACCCTAAACCTAATCTCAACCCCAACCCTAAACCTAACCCTAACACTAACCCTAACCCTTACCCTTACCCTATCCCTAACCCTAAACCTAACCCTAACCCTAACCCTAACCAAAGCCTTTTCCCTAACCCTAACCCTAATCCTAACCCTAACCCTTAACCTTACCCTAAACCTAACCCTAACCCTAAACCTTACCCTAACCCTAACCTTAACCCTAACCCTTACCCTTACCCTAACCCTAACCCTAACCCTAAACCTAACCCTAAACCTAACACTCACACTTACCCTTACCCTAAACCTAACCATAAACCTAACCCTAACCCTTACCTTTACCCTCACACTAACCTTAACCCTAAACCTAACACTAACACTAACCTTAACTCTAACCCTTATCCTTACCCTAACCGTAACCCTAAACCTAACCCTAAACCTAAACCAAACCCTTACTCTTACCCTAACCCTAAACCTAACCCTAACACTTACCCTTACCCTAACCCTGACCCTAACACTAACCCTAAACCTCACCTTAACCCTAACCCTTATCCTTACCCTAACTCTAACCCTAACCCTAACCCTAACCCTAACACTTATCCTAACCCTAACCCTAACCCTAAACCTTACCCTTACCTAACCCTAACCATAAACTTAACCCTAACCCTAACCCTAACCCTAACCCTTACCATAACCCTAACCCTAATCCTAACCCGAACCCTAACCCTAACCATAACCCTAACCCTTACCCTTACCCTAAACCTAACCCTAAACCTAACCTTAACCTTAACCCTAACCCTTACCCTTACCCTAATGCTAAACCTAACCCTAACCCTTACCCTAAAGCTAACCCTAAACCTAACCTTAACCTTAACCCTAATCCTTACCCTTACCCTAACCCTAACCCTACCCTAAAACTTACCCTTAACCTAACTTTAACCCAAACACTAACCCTAACTCTTATCCAAACCCTAACTCTAACTCTAACCCTAACCCTAACCCTTAAACTAACCCTAAACCTAACCCTTACCCTAACCCTATCCCTAACCCTAACCCTTACCTAACCCTAACCCTTAACCTTACCTTAACACTAACCCAAACGATAACCCTTACCCTTACCCTAACGCTAACTCTAACCCTAACCCTAACACTAACACATATCCTAACCCTAACCCTAACCTTAACCCTAACCCTAATCCTAACCCTAACCCTTAACCTTACCCTAAACCTAACACTAACCCTAAACCTAACCCTAACCCTAACCTTGACCCTAACACTTACCATTACCCTAACCCTAACCCTAACCCTAAACCTAAACCTAACACTAACCCTAACACTAAAACTTACCCTTACCCTAAACCTAACCATAAACATAACCCTAACCTTTACCTTGACCTCACCCTAACCTTAACCCTAACCTTAACCCTAACCCTAACCTTAACTCTCACCCTTATCCTTACCCTAATCCTAACCTTAAACCTAACCCTAACCCTAAACCAAACCCTTACTCTTACCCTAACCCTAAACTTAACCCTAACCTTTACCCTTACCCTAACACGGACCCTAACACTAACCCTAACCCTCAACTTAACCCTAACCCTTACCCTTACCCTCACACTAACCCTAACCCTAACCCTAACCATAACACTTATCCTAACCCTAACCCTAAACCTTACCCTTACCTAACCCTAACCATAAACTTAACCCCAACCCTAACACTAAACCTAACCCTTACCATAACCCTAACCCTGAACCTAACCCGAACCCTAACCCTAACCCTAACCCTAACCCTTACCCTTACCCTTACCTTAACCCTAGCTTTAAACCTCAACCTAACCCTAACCCTAACTTTACCCCAAACCCTAACCATAAACCTAACACTTAAACTTAACCTTACCTTAACCCTAAGCCTAACCCTAACCCTAACAACTAACCATAACCCTAACCCTAAACCTTACCCCTACCCTAACCCTACCCCTAACCCTAACACTTACCATAACCCTAACAGTAATGCTAACACTAACCCTAACCCTAAACCTTACCCTAAAACAAAACCTAACCCTAACCCTAACCCTAACCCTAACCCTTACCTTTTCCCTAACCCTAACCCTAACCCGAACCCTAACCCTTACCCTTACCCTAACCCTAACCCTAAACCTAACCCTAACCTTATCCCTAACCTTAACCCTAACCCTTAGCCTTACCTTACCCTAAACCTAACCCTAAAACTAACCCTAACCCTAACCCTAACCCTAACCTTTACCCTTACCCTAACCCTAACCCTAAACCTAAACCTTACCCTAACCCTAACCCTAACCCTTTACCCTCACCCTAACTTTACCCTAACCCTAACCCTACATCTTATCCTAACCGTAACCCTAACCCTAACCATAACACTAAAACTAACCCTAAACCTAACCCTAACCCTAACACTTAAACTAACCCTAACCCTAACCCTTACCCTAACCCTAACCCTAACCCTAACCCTTAATTAACCCTAACCCTAACCCTAACACTTACCCTTACCTTAACACTAACCCTAACCCTAACCCTAACCCTTACCCTTACCCTAACGCTAACTCTATCCCTAACTCTAACACTAACACATACCCTTACACTAACCCTAATCCTACCCTAACCATAACCCTAAACCTAACCCTAACACTAACACTAACCCTAAAGCTAAACATAACCCTTACCATTACTCTGACCCTAAACCTAACCCTAACCATTACACTTACCCTAACGCTAACCCTAACCCTAACCCTAACCTTAAACCTAACCCTAACACTTACCCTAACCTTAACCCTAATCGTAACCCTAACACTTACCCTAACACTGTCCCTAACCCTGACCCTAACACATACCCTTACCCTAACCCTTACCCTAACCCTAACCCTGTCCCTAACACTTACCCTAAACCGAAGCCTAACCCTTACCCTTAAGCTAATCCTAACCCTAACCTTAACCCCAACCCTAAACCTATCACTAAACCTAACCCTTACCCTAACCCTAACCCTAACCCTAACACTAACACCTACCTTTACCCTAACCCTAACCGTAACCCTTATCCTAACCCTAACCCTAACCCTAAACCTAACCCTTAACCAAACCCTAACACTAACCCTAACACCTAACCCTAACCCTTACCCTAACCCTAACCCTAACTCTAACTCTAACCCTAACCCTTACCCTTACCCTAACCTTAACCCTAACCCAAACCCTTCCCCTTCCCCTATCGCTAACCCTAACCCTAACACTAACACTTACTCTAACCCTAACCCTAACCCTAACCCTTACCCTTCCCTAATCCTAACCCTAACCTTAACCCCTTCCCCAAACCTAACCCTAATCCTAACCCTAACCCTTACACTAACCCTAACCCTAACTCTACCCTAACACTTATCCTTACCCTAAATTTAACCCTTATCCTAACCCTACCCCTAACTTTAACACTAACTCTAACCCTTTAACTAACCCCTAACCCTATCCCTTACCCAAACCCTAACCCTAAACCTTACCCTTACTCAAACCCTAACCCTAACTCTAACCCTAACCCTAACACTAACCCTTACCCTTACCCTAAACCTTACCTAAACCCTAACCCTAACCCTAATCTTAATTCAAAACCTTATCCTTACCCTAACCCTAACCCTAAACCTAACCCTAACCGTAAACGTAACTCTTACCCTTAACCTAACGCTAAACCTAAACCTAATCCTTACCCTTACCATAACCATAACCCTAACCCTAATCCTAACCTAAACCTAACGCTAACCCTTACCCTAACCCTAACCCTAACCCCAACACTTACCCTAACCCTAACCCTAACCCTAAGCCTAACCTTAACCATAACCATAACCATCACCAAAACCCTTACACTAACCAAAACCCTAAACCTAACCCGAACTGTAACCCTATACCTAACCCTAAATCTTATCCTTACCCTAACCCTAAACCTAAACCTAACACTAACCCTAACCCCTAACCCTAACTGTAACTCTAACCCTAACCGTAACCCTTAACCTTACCCTAAACCTCACCCTAAATATAACCCTTACCCTAACCCTAAGCCCAACACTAAACCTAACAATAACCCTAACCCTTACCCTAACCCTAACCTTAACCCCAACACTAAACCTAACCCTAACCCTAACCATAAACCTTACCCTAAACCTAACCCTAACCCTAAACTTAACCCTAACCCTAACCTTAACCCTAACCCTTACCCTTATCCTAACCCTAAACCTAAACTTAACCCTAAACCTAACACTAACACTTACCCTTACCCTAAACCTAACCATAAACCTAACCCTAACCATTACCTTTACCCTCACCCTAACTTTAACCCTAACCCTAACACTAACCCTAACCTTAACTCTAACCCTTATCCTTACCCTAACCGTAACCCTAAACCTAACCCTAAACCAAACCCTTACTCTTACCCTAACCCTAAACCTAACCCTAACACTTACCCTTACCCTAACCCTGATCCTAACACTAACCCTAACCCTCACCTTAACCCTAACCCTTACCCTTACCATAACTCTAACCCTAACCCTAACCCTAGCCCTAACCCTAACCCTAAACCTAACACTTATCCTAACCCTAACCCTAACCCTAAACCTTACCCTTATCTACCCCTAACCGTAAACTTAACCCTAACCCTAACCCTAACCCTAACCCTTACCATAACCCTAACCCTAATCCTAACCCGAACCCTAACCCTAACCCTAACCCTAACCCTTACCCTTACCCTAAACCTAACCCTAAACCTAACCTTAACCTTAACCCTAACCCTTACCCTTACCCTAATGCTAAACCTAACCCTAACCCTTACCCTAAACCTAACCCTAAACCTAACTTTAACCTTAAACCTAACCCTTACCCTTACCTTAATGCTAAACCTAACCCTAACCCTTACCCTAACCCTAACCCTAAACTTAACCCCAACCCTAAATCTGACCCTTACCCTAACCCTAACCCTAACCCTACCCTAAAACTTACCCTTAACCTAACTTTAATCCTAACCCTAACCCTAACCCTTACCCTAACCCTATCCCTAAACCTAACACTTAACCTAACCCTAACCGTACCCTAACCCTAAGCCTAAACTTAACCATAACCATAACCCTAACCAAAACCATTACACTAACCCAAACCCAAAACCTAACCTGAACTGTAACCCTATACATAACCCTAAATCTTATCCTTACCCTAACCCTAAACCTAACACTAACCCTAACCCCTAAACCTAACCGTAACCCTAACCCTAACCGTAACCCTTACCCTTACCCTAAACCTAACCCTAACCATAACCCTTACCCTAACCCTAACCCCAACACTAAACCTAACCCTAACCCTAACCCTTACCCTAAACCTAACCTTAACCCCAACACTAAACCTAACCCTAACCCTAAACCTAAACCTTCCCTTACCATTACCCTTACCCTAACCCTAACCCTAACCCTAAACCTAACCTTAACCTTAACCCTAACCCTTACCCTAACGCTAAACCTAACCCTAACCATTACCCTAAACCTAACCCTAACCTTAACCCCAACCGTAAACCTAACCCTAACCCTAACCCTACCCTAAAACTTACCCTTAACCTAACTTTAACCCTAACCCTAACCCTAACTCTTATCCTAACCCTAACCCTAACACTAACACTTAAACTAACCCTAACCCTAACCCTTACCCTAACCCTAACCCTAACCCTAACCCTTACCTAACCCTAACCCTAACCCTAACCCTTACCCTTACCTTAACACTAACCCTAACCCTAACCCATACCCTTACCCTAACGCTAACTCTAACCCTAACTCTAACACTAACACATACCCTTACACTAACCATAATCCTAACCCTAACCGTAACCCTAAACCTAACCCTAACCCTAACCCTAACCCTAACGCTAAACATAACCCTTACCATTACTCTAACCCTAAACCAACCCTAACCCTTACACTTACCCTAACGCTAACCCTAACCCTAACCCTAACCTTTATCCTAAACCTAACCATAAACCTAACCCTAACCATTACCTTTACCCTCACCCTAAACTTAACCCTCACCCTAACACTAACCCAAACCATAACTCTAACCCTTATCCTTACCCTAACCGTAACCCTAAACCTAACCCTAAACCTAAACCTAAGCCTTACTCTTACCCTAAACCTGAACCTAAGCCTAACACTTACCCTTACCCTAACCCTGACCCTAACACTAACCCTAACCCTCACCTTAACCCTAACCCTTACCCTTACACTAACTCTAAACCTAACCCTAACCCTAACCCTAACCCTAACACTTATACTAACCCTAACCCTAACCCTAAACCTTACCCTTACCTAACCCTAACCGTAAACTTAACCCTAACCCTAACCCTAACCCTAACCCTTACCATAACCCTAACCCTAATCCTAACCCGAACCCTAACCCTAACCCTAACCCTTACCCTTACCCTAAACCTAACCATAAACCTAACCTTAACCTTAACCCTCACCCTTACCCTTACCCTAATGCTAAACCTAACCCTAACCCTTACCCTAAACCGAACCCTAAACCTAACCTTAACCTTAACCCTAACCCTTACCCTTACCCTAATGCTACACCTAACCCTAACCCTTACCCTAACCCTAACCCTAAACTTAACCCCAACCCTAAATCTAACCCTTACCCTAACCCTAACCCTAACCCTACCCTAAAACTTACCCTTAACCTAATTTTAACCATAACCCTAACCCTAACACTTACCCTAACCCTATCCCTAAACCTAACACTTACCCTAACCCTAACCCTAACCCTAAGCCTAACATTAACCATAACCATAACCCTAACCAAAACCCTTACACTAACCCAAACCCAAAACCTAACCTGAACTGTAACCCTATACCTAACCCTAAATCTTATCCTTACCCTAACCCTAAACCTAAACCTAACACTAACCCTAACCCCTAACCCTAACCGTAACCCTAACCCTAACCGTAACCCTTACACTTACCTAAACCTAACCCTAACCATAACCCTTACCCTAACCCTAACCCCAACACTAAACCTAACCCTAACCCTTACCCTAAACCTAACCTTAACCCCAACACTAAACCTAACCCTAACCCTAAACCTAAACCTTCCCTTACCCTTACCCTTACCCTAACCCTAACCCTAACCCTAAACCTAACCTTAACCTTAACCCTAACCCTTACCCTAACGCTAAACCTAACCCTAACCATTACCCTAACCCTAACCCTAACCTTAACCCCAACCCTAACCCTAACCCTAACCCTAACCCTACCCTAAAACTTACCCTTAACCTAACTTTAACCCTAACCCTAACCCTAACTCTTATCCTAACCCTAACCCTAACCCTAACACTAACACTTAAACTAACCCTAACCCTAACCCTTACCCTAACCCTAATCCTAACCCTAACCCTTACCCTTACCTTAACACTAACCCTAACCCTAACCCTTACCCTTTCCCTAACGCTAACTCTAACCCTAACTCTAACACTAACACATACCCTTACACTCACCCTAATCCTAACCCTAACCGTAACCCTAAACCTAACCCTAGCCCTAATGCTAAACATAACCCTTACCATTACTCTAACCATAAACCTAACCCTAACCCTTACACTTACCCTAACGCTAACCCTAACACTAACCCTAACCCTAACCTTAAACCTAACCCTAACACTTACCCTAACCGTAACCCTAACCGTAACCCTAACACTTACCCTAACACTAACCCTAACCCTAACCCTAACACATACCCTTACCCTAACCCTAACCCTAACCCTAACCCTAACCCTAAACCTTACCCTTAACCCTAAACCTTACCCTAACCCTTACCGGTACACTAACCCTAAACCTAACCTTAACGGCAACCCTAAACCTAACCCTAACCCTATCCCTAACCCTTACCCTTACCCTATCCCTAACCCTAAACCTAACCCTAACCCTAACCCTAACCCAAGACTTTACCCTAACCCTAACCCTAATCCTAACCCTAACCCTTAACCTTACCCTAAACCTAACCCTAACCCTAAACCTAACCCTAACCCTAACCTTAACCCTAACCCTTACCCTTACCCTAACCCTAACCCTAACCCTAAACCTAAACCTTGTTGGGAGCCAGAGTGGAATCAAACTGTACCTTGACTTGCATCAGACGATGGCTATATTGTCTTATTGCTTTCTATCCCTATTCTATGTAAATGACCTGAGAATTACCATATGAATGTAACACCTGGAGGTTCCCTGGGAGAAGAGGAGGGAAGAAGGGGGAGTGGAAAATAAACGCGGCAGTCTCGGGAGTCTTTGCCTGGACTGCGGACATCCCAGACCCGGTGTGTCTGTCTCTCTTCTTTTTCTTCCTAGTCCTTGTCCCCTCTTTCAGAAACCCCAATCTGCGAACCCTGGTTTGCTGCCGGTTGTCCCCGGCATCTGGCGCCAGAACAGGGACCCTGAAAATCTGGGACGAAGGTGAAGGACCCCTCCCTGTGTTGAGTAACACATCGTAGGACTATTAAGAGAGTATAGTCAGGAGTAAAAATTATGGGTCAAGCTAATAGCCATGGGTTATTTCTACCGATCTTAACAGGCCTATTTGAAGCCCACGGAACGTGGGTGGAAAAAGGGGTGCTTCAGAGCTTCCTACAGTTTCTCGAGGAGGCATACCCGAGGTCTATAGAGGAGGAATTCCAAAAAGCCTGGCAGCGGATAGGAAAAAGAATTCTAGATTATTATGATGTATATGGCCCTGAAAAGACCCCAGTAGAGGCTACTACTGTATGGAATTTAGTAAGTGAATACATAGATCCTCTACATGAAAATGCTGAACTTAATCTTGAATTAAGGGAACTTTATGAGTTAAAGGACCCTTCTGAAGAACCTGAGGGTGAGCCATATGCCGCAGCCCAAGAGAGTCTAAGTGAGATCTTGAAAAGGGAACAACAACCAGTAGATATTGAGTATCAGAATTCAGGTTTGAATACCAAGGAGGAAAGTTATGATGAGTCATTGGAGGGCCGGGTGGCTATGATAGAGAAGAAGTTAGAAGAAATGCTACATCTTCTATCAAAAATGGGGACAGAGCAGAGAGCCCCCCCAGAAGTAGGAAAGAAATATGACCCTCAGGCCACTATGGTGTCTGATTCTAAACCTTACCCCTCACACCCACCGCCTCCAGCTGCAGCCTTACAGCCTCAATCCCTTTCTCAACCTTTAGGCAAGCCTAAAGGCCCTAGCAACAAGTCCCTTTTAACAGGCACTACAACCAGGCACAGTGCATCGCAATTAAACCCGACTCAGGCTGCTAGAGAGAGGGAAGGTATTTCAGGGCCTCGATGCTTCCCTAGTTTAGTTGATCATGATGAACAAGTATACCATCAACCTGTTCCTGTTAAACTATTACAGGATTTAAAAAATGCCTGCTCCCAATATGGGCCAACTGCCCCTTTTACTCAAGTAATATTGGAGGCCGCGTGTGCTGGTATTGCATGCCCAAATGACTGGAAGCGGCTTGCCAGAGCATGCCTTAGTGCAGGAGAGTACTTATTATGGGAGACAGAGTTCACTGCACAGTGTCGGGCTAAAATTGAAACAAATAGGTCTAAGAACCTGCCTTACACTGTTGATCAGTTGTTAGGAGAGGGAACCTATAAAAACACCGAAGATCAATTGGGTTATGCAAAGGAGGCCTATTTACAAATAAATGTGCCTTTACCTCCCGGGGAGACTGCTAATTCCCCATGTGGACAGAGAGGATTTAGATCTTCTGATATCTATTGGGTACAAAGCATAAAACAAGAGAGGCCTGAGATGACTATATTTATACAAGAAAAGCCCTTTAAAGGAATATTAGACACTGGAGCAGATGTGTCTGTGATATCTAAAAAAACATTGGCCATCCCAATGGTCCCTGACAACCTCTATGACTTCCCTACAGGGGGTTGGGCAAGCAACTGACCCACAGCAGTGCAGTGCGATTCTTGTCTGGAGAGATGAGGAAGGGCACTCTGGTCATTTTCAGCCATTTGTCTTGGATCATCTGCCAATTAATTTATGGGGTCGTGATATCATGGAAAAAATGGGAGTGTATATGTTTAGTCCTAGTGCTGCGGTCACTAAGCAGTTACTTGATCAAGGCCTCCTCCCCTTTAGGGGACTAGGCCGAGCAGCACAGGGGGAGCTAGAGCCACTCCAACCCCAGTCTCACCCTACGAGACAAGGATTAGGGTATCCCTTGATGGGAGCTGTCGTTTGCCCTCCCCCTCATGCTGATCCCATAAATTGGCTCTCTGAACAACCGGTATGGGTTGAACAGTGGCCTCTTTCTCTAGAAAAGATCATTGCAGTTCAGCAGCTGGTACAGGAACAGCTGGACTTGGGACATGTGGCCCCTTCTAACTCTCCATGGAATTCTCCAATTTTTGTTATAAAGAAAAAGTCAGGTAAATGGAGGCTGTTACAGGATTTGAGAAAGGTTAACGCGACAATGGAACTGATGGGGGCCCTACAGCCTGGCTTGCCTTCACCCATGGCAATCCAAAGGATACTTATAAGATTATTATAGATTTGAAGGATTGTTTCTATACTATACCCCTGTAAGCGCTTTGCCTTCAGCGTCCCCTCTGTTAATTTTAAAGAACACATGAAGCGATATCACTGGCTTGTGCTCCCACAGGGCATGGCAAATAGCCCAACTTTATGTCAAAGTTTCGTAGCTAGAGCCATTTCTCCCACTCGTGAAAAATTTTCTTCTGTTTATATTGTTCATTATATGGATGACATCTTGTTGGCTTGTTCTGACCCTATCGTCGTACGACAAGCCTTTGGACAACTAAAGCAAGATCTGAGCCTCTTTGGCATTATAATAGCAGCTGAAAAGGTTCAGGAACACCCCCCTTTTACATATCTAGGCCATATATTAGGCCCACACTATTTTAAAAGCCAAAACATACAATTAAAAACTTCACACTTAAGAACTCTTCATGATTTTCAGCAATTCTTAGGAGATATAAATTGGCTTCGGCCTTATCTAAAGCTCTCCACAGGAGAGTTAAAACCCCTTTTTGATCTCTTAAAAGGAGATACCAACCCTACATCCTTGCGCGAATTAAATCCTGACGCCAGGAGGGCCATCCAAATTGTAGAAAAGGCAATTTCCCAGCAACAAGTGACCTATTGTGACTATTCTAAACCATGGGGAGTTTATATTTTAGCTACTTCTCACTCCCCAACTGCTGTATTGTGGCAGGGTGGCCCACTTTTATGGATTTATCTACCATCAACACCCGGCAAAGTGCTGACCCCCTACTACGAATTGGTAGCTAATCTGATACATATGTGCCGAGTGTTTTCCCGTAAATATTTAGGTCAGGAACCTCATTTTATCTGTCCCATATAATCTACAACTACAAGATTGGCTATTCGCCCATTGCGATTCTTGGGCCATTGCTTGGGCCAATTATACGGGGAAAATTTTGCATCACTACCCGTCTAACAAACTTCTCCAATTTGCTGCGTGTCATACGTTTCTATTTCCTTCCATAGTACAGGCCTCGCCTTTATCTTCTGCTGCTTTGGTATTTACAGATGGATCCTCTAATGGAAAGGCTGCTTTGACCATTAATGGGAAAACTCAATCTTGGGTTACGTGTTTTTCCTCCGCCCAAGAGGTGGAATTAGAGGCTGTTTTACAAGCACTCGTCCTGTTACAAGACGAGCCCTTTAACTTATACTCAGACAGTCAATATGTAATTCGTGCTCTTCAAGTCATAGAAACTGTTCCCTTTATTGGAACTACTAACTCCAATATTCAGACCCAATTTCGCCAAGTACAAACTTTGCTTTGTTCTCGCAACCACCCCTGTTTTTTTGGCTTTGTTCGAGCTCACACTAATCTTCCTGGCCCTTTAAGTGAGGGCAATGCAGTTACTGACTCCGCCACCAGAGTTTACTTAACTCAGGTTGAACTTGCTAAGCAGTCACATGCCATCCATCATCAAAACAGTTGAGCCTTGCGCCGACAGTTTAAATTATCTAGAGAAGCAGCACGACAAATAGTTAAGACTTGCTCCAACTGTGTCCCTTTTTCACCAGCCCCCCATTTAGGCATAAATCCACGAGGACTGCTTTCTAATCACATTTGGCAGATGGATGTCACACATGTTCCATCATTTGGCCGATTAAAATATGTTCATGTTACTGTAGATACTTATTCTAATTTTATCTTGGCCACCCCCCTTGCTGGGGAAGCCACTAAACATTGTATCTCTCACTGCATTCGATGCTTTGCTGAGATGGGGATTCCCTCGCAAATAAAAACAGATAATGGCCCTGGCTATGCAAGCCGAGCATTTCAATCCTTCTGCCATTCCTATAATATCACTCATATTACAGGCATTCCTTACAATCCTCAAGGTCAAGGCATCGTGGAGAGAGCTAATGGATTATTAAAACATCAAATTGCTAAAATACAGAAAGGAGAGTCATATCCCGCTACCCCTGTGAATATACTTAATCATGCTTTATTTGTTTTAAATTTTTTGAATTTGGATTCAAATAATTTATCTGCTGCTCAGCGATTCTGGGAAAAAAGAGCACAGCGTCCTTTTGCCTTAGTAAAATGGAAGGATCCCCTAACTGGTGCTTGGGATGGACCCGATCCTGTTCTAACCTGGGGTCGAGGGCATGTATGTGTTTTTTCACAAGGAGAAAATGACTCCCGCTGGCTGCCTGAACGCTGCGTTCGGATCGTGGAGAGTGACAGTGGCCATCCAAGCAGCGACTCACTGTGCCTACACCCCCAACCCTCCAGTGGTGCATCCTGCGACGTGGGAAGGACCTGAGTTATTTGTGCATGTCAATCGGGACTGCTACTGATCCACTTGTTCCACACATTCATATGAGCTGTGTTTCTCCTCCTTTTACTGTTATGTAGGGACCTTTTAACATATTTATTGACTCTACACAATTTAATATGTGACATTATTTTGTCTTTACCAGCCCTCTTCTTAATAACCTTTTTTGTAAAAGATGCCCAGGTGAAAAGCAAAGGCATCCAGAGGTAAGTAGAAGTCGGCCGACCCCCTTGTATGTCTGCGTTTTATTTTGTTTTATTTTATTTTATTTTATTTTTGTTTGTTTGTTTGAAAAGGTGCACTGTGGGCCTAAAACAGAGGCCTGGGTGGTCAAGGGACGCCTTGACCCCCCCTCCCCTTCTGAGTTTCTTGTCGATAACAAGGCATACCTGAGAGTCCCACCAGCAAGACATGTCTAAATCTAAAAATAACTGTTTGGTGAAAACATTCATTTGAGCTCATGTTTTTTGTGTTAAGTGTATCTGATTGAGTCCAATTTTCTTGTTATATGTCAATGTCTGATTATTTAAAAGTCTCCGTTTCTCTGTCTTGTTCGTGTTACATATTTTTTCTTGTCCAGTTTTGTCTTTAAAATTGGTACCATTTCTAAGTATGGATCCTTATGGTTTTTCTGTGCGTACTCAAGCACACATCCTTGTTATTTATTTGAACATTTCTGGGCCTAGCATGGCCGCTCCCCCATGTCTGCAGTTGTGACAAGCCCTGGAAAAATAAATTCCAGCTAAGTTGCCTTGCAAAAAGTTTTGTTTTGAACCTGGTTCTCACCTGTAAGAGTAAAATTGGCAAAACTCTCTTGACACAAACTTCCGGAAAACGAACGGCCAATATTAATTTTGCGCACTTTATGATCTTTGAGTATGAATGTGTGTGAATGAGTGAGTGAACATGTTCAAGGTTAAATTGTCAGCATGCTGTATAAAACAATGGTTGAACTCATTTGAAACAAAGGCAATTGGGTAAATCTAAGTCTAAACTTCAAGAAAATTATTATGCTTGAATGTTTCCTATGTTTATAAAAGTATTATTGCATTGTTTTAAAGAAAAACTGGTAAAAAGTATTTTTCTAAAGATCATGAAATCTGCATTTTAAAAAATCTGGTATTGCAATACATATAGCTGTTTACATTGTAAACATTGTATCCTGTTCAGCACAGAGGTGTTAGGGAATTTGGGATTTATTACTTTAAGTTAAAGTTTGGAAACATGTATTAGAAATTTGAATGTAAAATTGTTCATTAACGTCAGAAATTTTGCCTGTCCTTTTTTGCAAACTGACACTAGAAATCTGATGGTAAAATGTGGATAATGTGATTAGTATTTTAAAGGAATGTTTAAAGGTTTATCTCCATGCTATTGGGTGTATTTTAAAAAAGGAGAGGAAACTAAGTCCAGACTTAGACTTTTGGTGCACTGATGTCTATAGTTCTTGAATTAGGGAAAAACTGTTATTTGAGTTTAAACTGTTGTTGGAGTTCTAGACAGTAATCTAAACTGCAAAAGAGCCCTTTTTTCTAAAAGGCAAGAGGAGTGCCTTGAGCCTTAGGGGGCCTGAAGGCAGAAGGAGTTCTTTGTGCCCTTAAAGGTTTTTCAATTGCAAATAAAGGCTAAGGTGTTAATTGTTTAAGCCAGTATCAGTAAAAGTTATTAAGAACATTGGAAATGGGTTTCTAAACAATATTTGAAAGTGAAGTTGTCTTAAATGTTTAAAGAAAGAGAAAAAAGGAAAATTAGGACTACCAAAGTAATTGCTTAATTGCTATTTCAGCTTGCTCTTGTAAGTTACCTTATAGCAACTTCCAGCTAGCCCATGGAGAAGGACAGCAATCCTTATTCAGATGTAACTTTGGCTTTTACCAGGTTCTAGGTAAGCTCATGCTTAGAGACTATTTCTGTGTTGACCACCTTGTTGCTTTAATTGGGAGTAACGTGGCCTTTTGTAGGACTCATTGATCTGAAAGCCACAGCTTTGAGCCTGCCCGGGCAAAGCAAAGTCCCTGTGAGACTATGGTGTCTAATCTGCCAGCAGGATGCTAGGACAGAGTTGTTTTGGAGCTTGAAGTGGCAGAGTGCTAGCTCTGAGCTGAAAAGCTGGGGGGAAGCACTCAAGCACCAAGCTTGGGACTCATAGTGGTAGGGTGCTAGCCTTGAGCTGGAGAGCTGAGAGACAGTACCCAGGCCCCGAGTTCAAGTACAGCAACCAACAAAGTGAAATGCCAATGGCATGTTTATCCCTGTGTGTAGAGACACTACTGGGACACGAAAGCCTCTGCTTGGATGGCAGAGATGGTGTCAGATCTTAGTCACTTGTGCTTGGCCAATCAAATTAATCAGAGCCGGGAGGTCATAGAATAGTTTGTAAGCATGCCTTACTAATGCCCGTGCCTTTCATAACTGGGCAGGAACTTGCCAATCTTCTGTGATAGTGGGTAGTTTAAAGTCCTAATTGAGTAAAATTTTTATTTTTTATTTTTGACACCAGCCATAAATTCAGGAAAAGTTTGTGGATCTGAGGCTTGTGTCTCTATTAATCTGTTTAGATCTGACAACTGAAGCATTGTTAAGGTTGCAGAAATTTAGTTCCCCAGATAATCAAGAAAAAGCCTTTGCAAATGGGTGCTAGGTAGGCTGCGCTGTTGTGGCCAAGGATGGTTTGTGCAGTTGTTGAATGTCAAGTATGATTTCTAGTTTGGAGTAGATTGTTGTTCCTGGTGTCTAGTCCTTGCAACCCCTTGATAAAACAGGCTGGGCTTCTTAAGGTCCCTGGTCAAGCCTGGAGACGGCGCCCCTGAGTCAGCTTGAAGAAGTCACGGAAGTTGAATCTCCGCCCATCAAATCCCCGTTGGGCCAAGGGACCAAAGTCATTTTTGGAAAATGTGACAGGATAAATTAGGGGTATAGAAAAGAGTAAAAATTGCACTTGTGTTTCTTTTAAAATAAAAAACGGGGGACATGATGGGAGCCAGAGTGGAATCAAATTGTACCTTGACTTGCATCAGACGATGGCTATATAGTCTTATTGCTTTCTGGCCCTATTCTATGTAAATGACCTGAGAATTACCATATGAATGTAACACCTGGAGGTTCCCTGGGAGAGGAGGAGGGAAGAAGGGGGAGTGGAAAATAAACGCGGCAGTCTCGGGAGTCTTTGCCTGGACTGCGGACATCCCGGACCCGGTGTGTCTGTCTCTCTTCTTTTTCTTCCTAGTCCTTGTCCCCTATTTCAGGAACCCCAATCTGCGAACCCTGGTTTGCTGCCGGTTGGCCCCGGCAAAACATAACCCTAAACCTAACACTAACACTTGCCCTTACCCTAAACCTAACCATAAACCTAACCCTAACCCTTACCTTTACCCTCACCCTAACCTTAACCCTAACCCTAACTCTAACCCTAACCTTAACTCTAACCCTTATCCTTACCCTAATCGTAACCCTAAACCTAACCCTAAACCTAAACCAAACCCTTACTCTTACCCTAACCCTAAACCTAACCCTAACCCTTACCCTAACCCTAACCCTAACTCTAACCCTAACCCTAACCCTTACCCTTACCCTAACCCTAACCCTAACTCTAACCCTAACCCTAACCCAAACCCTTCCCCTTCCCCTAACGCTAACCCTAACCCTAACCCTAACACTTACTCTAACCCTAACCCTAACCCTAACCCTTACCCTTCCCTAATCCTAACCCTAACCTTAACCCCTACCCCAAACCTAACCCTAACCCTAACCCTAACCCTTACACTAACCCTAACCCTAACTCTACCCTAACACTTATCCTTACCCTAAATTTAACCCTTATCCTAACCCTACCCCTAACTTTAACACTAACTCTAACCCTTTAACTAACCCCTAACCCTTACACTTACCCAAACCCTAACCCTAAACCTTACCCTTACTCTAACCCTAACCCTAACCCTTACCCTTACCCTAACCCTTACCTAAACCCTAACCCTAACCCTAACCTTAATTCTAAACCTTATCCTTACCCTAACCCTAACCCTAAACCTAACCCTAACCGTAAACGTAACTCTTACCCTTACCCTAACGCTAAACCTAAACCTAATCCTTACCCTTACCATAACCATAACCCTAACCCTAATCCTAACCTAAACCCTAACGCTAACACTTACCCTAACCCTAACCCTAACCCTAACACTTACCCTAACCCTAACCCTAACCATAACCCTAACCCTAAGCCTAACCTTAACCCTAACCCTTACCGTTAACCTAAACATAACCCTAAAACTAAACCTAACCCTAACCCTTCCCTAACCCTAACCCTAAAACTTACCCTAACCCTAACCGTAACCCTTACCCTACCACTAACACTTAGCCTAACCCTAACCCTAACACTAATCCTTACCCTAACCCTACCCCTAACCCTAACCCTTACCCTTACCCTAACCCTAAACCTAACTTTAACCCTAAACGTAACCCTAACAATAACTCTTACCCTTACCCTAACCCTAACCCTAACCTTAACCCTTACTCTAAACCTAACTCCAACACTAAACCTAACCCTAACCCTAACCCTTACCCTAACCCTAACCTTAACCACAACACTAAACCTAACCCTAACCCTAACCCTAAACCTAACCTTAACCTTAACCCTAAACCTTACACTTACCCTAACGCTAAACCTAACCCTAACCCTTACCCTAACCCTAACCCTAACCTTAACCCCAACCCTAAACCTAACTCTAACCCTAACCCTAATCCTTACCCTAACCCTAACCATAACCCTTCCCTAAAACTTACCCTTAACCTAACTTTAACCCTAACCCTAACCCTAACCCTTATCCTAACCCTAACCCTATCCCTTACCCTTACCTTAACACTAAACCTAACCCTAACCCTTACCCTTACGCTAACGCTAACCATAACACTAACCCTAACCCTAACACATACCCTTACCCTAACCCTAAGCCTACCCTAACCGTAACCCTAAACCTAACCCTAAACCTAACCCTAACCTTAACCCTAACACATACCCTAATCCTAACCTTAACCCCAACACTAAACCTAACCCTAACCCTAACCATAACCCTTACCCTTACCCTAACCCTAACCCTAAACCTAACCCTAACCCTTACCCTAACCTAACCCTAATCCTAACCCTAACCCATACCCTTAACCTAACCCTAACCCTAAACCTAAAACAAAACCTAACCCTAACCTTAACCCTAACCCTACCCTAACCCTTACCCTAACCCTAACCCTAATCCTAAACCTAACCCTTACACTTACCCTAACCCTAATCCTAACCCTAAATCTAACCCTAACCCTAACCTTAACCCTAACCCTTACCGTTAACCTAAACATAACCCTAAAACTAAACCTAACCCTAACCCTTCCCTAACCCTAACCCTGAAACTTACCCTAACCCTAACCGTAACCCTTACCTTACCACTAACACTTAGCCTAACACTAATCCTTACCCTAACCCTACCCCTAACCCTAACCCTTACCCTTACCCTAACCCTAAACCTAACTTTAACCCTAACCGTAACCCTAACCCTAACCCTAACCCCTACCCTAACCCTAACCATAACCCTAACCTAAAACTTACCCTTAACCTAACTTTAACCCTAACCCTAACCCTAACCCTTATCCTAACCCTAACCCTCACCCTACACTTACCCTAACCCTAACCCTAACCCTTACCCTAACCCTAACCCTAACCCTTAACCTTACCTTAACACTAAACCTAACCCTAACCCTAACCCTAACCCTAACTCTAACCGTAACCCTTACTCTAACCCTAACCCCAAACCTAAATCTAACTCTAACCCTAACCCTAAACCTTACCCTAACCCTAACCATAACCCTAACCTAAAACTTACCCTTAACCTAACTTTAACCCTAACCCTAACCCTAACCCTTATCCTAACCCTAACCCTCACCCTGCACTTACCCTAACCCTAACCCTAACCCTTACCCTAACCCTAACCCTAACCCTTCCCCTTACCTTAACACTAAACCTAACCCTAACCTTTACCCTTACCCTAACGCTAACCATAGCCCTAACCCTAACCCTAACACATACCCTTACCCTAACCCTAAGCCTAACCCTAACCGTAACCCTAAACCTAACCCTAAACCTAACCCTAACCTTAACCCTAACCCTAACACATACCCAAATCCTAACCTTAACCCCAACACTAAACCTAACCCTAACCCTAGCCATAACCCTTACCCTTACCCTAACCCTAACCCTAAACCTAACCCTAACCCTAAACCTAACCTTAACCCTTACCCTAACCCTAACCCTAATCCTAACCCTAACCCTAACCCTTACCCTTACGCTAACCCTAACCCTAACCCTAAAACTAACCCTAAACCTAACCTTAACCCTAACCCTACCCAAACCCTTACCCTAACCCTAACACTAATCCTAAACCTAACCCTTACCCTTACCCTAACCCTAACCTTAAACCTAACCCTTACCCTAACCCTAACCCTAACCATTACCCTAACCCTAACTGTAACCCTTACTCTAACACTAACACTTAGCCTAACCCTAAACCTAACCCTAATCCTTACCCTAACCCTAACCCTAAAGCTAACCCTTACCCTAACCCTAACCCTAACCCCTAACCGTAACCCTTAACCTAACCCTAACCCTACCCCTAACCCTAACGTTACCCTTACCCTAACCCTAAACCTAACTCTAACCCTAACCATAAACCTAACCCTAACCCTAAGCCTTACCCTAACCCTAACCCTTACCCTAACCCTATCTCTAAACCTAAACCTAACCTTAACCCTAACCCTAACCCTTACCCTTACCCTAACCCTAACCCTAAACCTAACCATAACGCTAACCTTAACCCTAACCCTTACCCTTACCCTAACCCTAACCCTAACACTTACCCTAACCATAATCCTAACCCTACCCTAACCCCTCCCTAACCCTAACCCTTACCCTTACCCTAACTCTAAGCCTAACATTAACCATAAACATAACCCTAACCCTAACCCTTACCCTAACCCTACCTTAAACCTAACCCGAACCCTAACCCTATCCCAAACCCTAACTCTTATCCTTAACCTAACCCTATCACTAAACCTAACACTAACCCTAACCCCTAACCCTAACCGTAACCCTAACCCTAACCCTAACCCTTACCCTTACCCTAAACCTAACCCTAACCGTAACCCTTACCCTAACCCTAACCCCAACACTAAACCTAACTCTAACCCTAACCCTTACCCTATCCCTAACCTTAACCACAACACTAACCCGAACCGTAACCCTTACCCTTACTCTAACCCTAACCCTAAACCTAACCTTAACCTTAACCCTAACCCTTAACCTTACCCTAAAGCTAAACCTAATCCTAACCCTTACCCTAACCCTAACCCTAACCTTAACCCCAACCCTAACCCTAACCCTTAACCTAACCCTAACCCTAACCTTAACCCCAACCCTAAACCTAACTCTAACCCGAACCCTAACCCTTACCCTAACCCTAACCCTAACCCTACCCTAAAACTTATTCTTAACCTAAATTTAACCCTAACCCTAACCCTAACCCTTATCCTAACCCTAACCTTAATCCTAACACTAACCCTTACCCTTATCCTAACCCTAACCCTAACCCTAACCCTAACACTTACCCTAACCCTAACCCTAACCCTACCCTAAAACTTATTCTTAACCTAACTTTAACTCTAACCCTAACCCTAAACCTTATCCTAACCCTAACCCTAATCCTAACACTAACCCTTACCCTTATCCTAACCCTAACCCTAACCCTAACACGTACCCTAACCCTAACCCTAACCCTTACCCTAACCCTTACCCGAACCCTAACCCTAACGCTAACCCTTACCTAACCCTAACCCTAAACCTAACCCTTACCCTTACCTTAACACTAAACCTAACCCTAATCCTTACCCTTACTCTAACGCTAACCCTAACCCTAAACCTAACCCTAACACATACCCTTACCCTAACCCTAACACTAACCCTAACCGTAACCCTAAACCTAAACCTAAACCTAACCGTAACCCTAACCCTAACCCTTACCCTTACCCTAACCCTAACCCTAAACCTAACCCTAACCCTAAACCTAACCCTAACCCTTACCCTAACCCTAACCCTAATCCTAACCCTAAAACGAACCCTAACCGAACCTTAACCCTAACCCTTACCCTTAACCTAACCATAAACCTAAACCTAAACCTAACCCTAACCCTAACCCCAACCCTAACCCTTACCCTAACCCTAACCGTAACCCTTACCCTAACACTAACACTTAGCCTAACCCTAACCCTAACCCTAATCCTTACCCTAAACCTAAACCTAACCATAACCCTAACACTAACCCTTACCCTAACCCTAAACTTAACCCCTAACCCTAAACCTTAACCTAACCCTAACCCTACCCCTAACCCTAACGTTACCCTTACCCTAACCCTAAACCTAACTCTAACCCTAACCGTAACCCTAACACTAACCCTAACCCTTACCCTAACCCTAACCCTTACCCTAACCCTTACTCTAAACCTAACCCTAACCTTAACCCTAACACTAACCCTTACCCTTACCCTAACCCTAACCCTAAACATAACCTTAACCCTAACCTTAACCCTAAAACTTACCCTTACCCTAACCCTAACCCTAACACTTACCCTAACAATAATATTAACCCTAATCCTTACCCTTACCCTAACTCTAAGCCTAACATTAAACATAACCATACCCTAACCCTAACCCTTACCCTAACCCTACCCCCAAACCTAACTCTTATCCATACCCTAACCCTAACCATAAACCTAACACTAACCCTAACCCCTAACCCTAACCGTAACCCTAACTCTAACCCTAATCCTTACACTTACCCTAACCCTAACCCTAACCGTAACCCTTATCCTAACCCTAACCCCAACACTAAACCTAACTGTAACCCTAACCCTTACAATATCCCTAAACTTAACCCGAACACTAAACCTAAACCTAACCCTAACCCTAACCCTTACCCTTACCCTAACCCTAACCCTACACCTAACCTTAACCTTAACCCTAACCCTTACCCTTACCCTAATGCTAAACCTGACCCTAACCCTTACCCTAACCCTAACCCTAACCTTAACCCCAACCATAACCCTAACCCCTAACCCTCACCCTTAACCAACCCTAATCCTACCCCTAACCCTAAAACTTACCCTTACCCTAACCCTATCCCTAACCCTAAAACTAACACTTAACCTAACCCTAACCATAACAATAACCCTTACCCTTACCCTACCTCTGAGCCTAACTTTAACCATAACCGTAACCCTAACCCTAAACCTTACCCTAACCCTACCCTAAACCTAACCCGATCCCTAACCCTATCCCTAACCCTAACTCTTATCCTTACCCTAACTTTAACCCTAAATCTAACACTAACCCTAACCCCTAACTCTAACAGTAACGCTCACCCTAACACTAACCCTTACCCTTACCCTAACCCTAACCCTAACCCTAATCCTTACCCATCCCTAAACCTAACCCTACCCCTTACCCTTTCCCTAACCGTAACCCTAACCCTAACACTAACCCTTACCATTACCCTAACCCTAAACATAACTTTAATTCTAACCCTTACCCTTACCCAAACCCTAACCCTAACACTAACTGTAACCCTTACCCTAACCCTAACCTTAACCCCAAAGCTAAACCTAACCCTAACCCTGACCATAACCCTAACCCTAATCCTAACCCTTAACCTTACCCTTACCCTAACCCTAAACCTAACCCTAACCTTAACCCTTACCCTAACCCTAACCTTAACACCAACACTATCCCTAACTATAAACCCTAACCCTTAGCCTTAACCAAACCCTAACCTAACCTTAACCCCAACCCTAAAACAAACCCTAACACTAACCCTAACTCTTAACCTAACCCTAACCCTAACCCTAACCCTAACACTTACCCTTACCCTAACCCTAAACCTAACCGTAACCCTTACCCTAACCCTAAACTTAACAACAAAATTAAACCTAACCCTAACCCTAACCATAACCCTAACCCTAATCCTAAACCTTACCCTTACCCTTACCCTAACCCTAACCCTAACCGTAACCCTTCCCCTAACCTAACCTTAACCCCAACACGAATCCTAACCGTAACCCTAACCCTTACCCTAACCCTAACCTTAACCCAATACTGAACCTAACCCTACCACTAACCCTAACCCTAAACCTTACCCTAACCCTAACCATAACCCTAACCTAAAACTTACCCTTAACCTAACTTTAACCCTAACCCTAACCCTAACCCTTATCCTAACCCTAACCCTCACCCTGCACTTACCCTAACCCTAACCCTAACCCTTACCCTAACCCTAACCCTAACCCTTCCCCTTACCTTAACACTAAACCTAACCCTAACCTTTACCCTTACCCTAACGCTAACCATAGCCCTAACCCTAACCCTAACACATACCCTTACCCTAACCCTAAGCCTAACCCTAACCGTAACCCTAAACCTAACCCTAAACCTAACCCTAACCTTAACCCTAACCCTAACACATACCCAAATCCTAACCTTAACCCCAACACTAAACCTAACCCTAACCCTAGCCATAACCCTTACCCTTACCCTAACCCTAACCCTAATCCTAACCCTAACCCTAACCCTTACCCTTACGCTAACCCTAACCCTAACCCTAAAACTAACCCTAAACCTAACCTTAACCCTAACCCTACCCAAACCCTTACCCTAACCCTAACACTAATCCTAAACCTAACCCTTACCCTTACCCTAACCCTAACCTTAAACCTAACCCTTACCCTAACCCTAACCCTAACCATTACCCTAACCCTAACTGTAACCCTTACTCTAACACTAACACTTAGCCTAACCCTAAACCTAACCCTAATCCTTACCCTAACCCTAACCCTAAAGCTAACCCTTACCCTAACCCTAACCCTAACCCCTAACCGTAACCCTTAACCTAACCCTAACCCTACCCCTAACCCTAACGTTACCCTTACCCTAACCCTAAACCTAACTCTAACCCTAACCATAAACCTAACCCTAACCCTAAGCCTTACCCTAACCCTAACCCTTACCCTAACCCTATCTCTAAACCTAAACCTAACCTTAACCCTAACCCTAACCCTTACCCTTACCCTAACCCTAACCCTAAACCTAACCATAACGCTAACCTTAACCCTAACCCTTACCCTTACCCTAACCCTAACCCTAACACTTACCCTAACCATAATCCTAACCCTACCCTAACCCCTCCCTAACCCTAACCCTTACCCTTACCCTAACTCTAAGCCTAACATTAACCATAAACATAACCCTAACCCTAACCCTTACCCTAACCCTACCTTAAACCTAACCCGAACCCTAACCCTATCCCAAACCCTAACTCTTATCCTTAACCTAACCCTATCACTAAACCTAACACTAACCCTAACCCCTAACCCTAACCGTAACCCTAACCCTAACCCTAACCCTTACCCTTACCCTAAACCTAACCCTAACCGTAACCCTTACCCTAACCCTAACCCCAACACTAAACCTAACTCTAACCCTAACCCTTACCCTATCCCTAACCTTAACCACAACACTAACCCGAACCGTAACCCTTACCCTTACTCTAACCCTAACCCTAAACCTAACCTTAACCTTAACCCTAACCCTTAACCTTACCCTAAAGCTAAACCTAATCCTAACCCTTACCCTAACCCTAACCCTAACCTTAACCCCAACCCTAACCCTAACCCTTAACCTAACCCTAACCCTAACCTTAACCCCAACCCTAAACCTAACTCTAACCCGAACCCTAACCCTTACCCTAACCCTAACCCTAACCCTACCCTAAAACTTATTCTTAACCTAAATTTAACCCTAACCCTAACCCTAACCCTTATCCTAACCCTAACCTTAATCCTAACACTAACCCTTACCCTTATCCTAACCCTAACCCTAACCCTAACCCTAACACTTACCCTAACCCTAACCCTAACCCTACCCTAAAACTTATTCTTAACCTAACTTTAACTCTAACCCTAACCCTAAACCTTATCCTAACCCTAACCCTAATCCTAACACTAACCCTTACCCTTATCCTAACCCTAACCCTAACCCTAACACGTACCCTAACCCTAACCCTAACCCTTACCCTAACCCTTACCCGAACCCTAACCCTAACGCTAACCCTTACCTAACCCTAACCCTAAACCTAACCCTTACCCTTACCTTAACACTAAACCTAACCCTAATCCTTACCCTTACTCTAACGCTAACCCTAACCCTAAACCTAACCCTAACACATACCCTTACCCTAACCCTAACACTAACCCTAACCGTAACCCTAAACCTAAACCTAAACCTAACCGTAACCCTAACCCTAACCCTTACCCTTACCCTAACCCTAACCCTAAACCTAACCCTAACCCTAAACCTAACCCTAACCCTTACCCTAACCCTAACCCTAATCCTAACCCTAAAACGAACCCTAACCGAACCTTAACCCTAACCCTTACCCTTAACCTAACCATAAACCTAAACCTAAACCTAACCCTAACCCTAACCCCAACCCTAACCCTTACCCTAACCCTAACCGTAACCCTTACCCTAACACTAACACTTAGCCTAACCCTAACCCTAACCCTAATCCTTACCCTAAACCTAAACCTAACCATAACCCTAACACTAACCCTTACCCTAACCCTAAACTTAACCCCTAACCCTAAACCTTAACCTAACCCTAACCCTACCCCTAACCCTAACGTTACCCTTACCCTAACCCTAAACCTAACTCTAACCCTAACCGTAACCCTAACACTAACCCTAACCCTTACCCTAACCCTAACCCTTACCCTAACCCTTACTCTAAACCTAACCCTAACCTTAACCCTAACACTAACCCTTACCCTTACCCTAACCCTAACCCTAAACATAACCTTAACCCTAACCTTAACCCTAAAACTTACCCTTACCCTAACCCTAACCCTAACACTTACCCTAACAATAATATTAACCCTAATCCTTACCCTTACCCTAACTCTAAGCCTAACATTAAACATAACCATACCCTAACCCTAACCCTTACCCTAACCCTACCCCCAAACCTAACTCTTATCCATACCCTAACCCTAACCATAAACCTAACACTAACCCTAACCCCTAACCCTAACCGTAACCCTAACTCTAACCCTAATCCTTACACTTACCCTAACCCTAACCCTAACCGTAACCCTTATCCTAACCCTAACCCCAACACTAAACCTAACTGTAACCCTAACCCTTACAATATCCCTAAACTTAACCCGAACACTAAACCTAAACCTAACCCTAACCCTAACCCTTACCCTTACCCTAACCCTAACCCTACACCTAACCTTAACCTTAACCCTAACCCTTACCCTTACCCTAATGCTAAACCTGACCCTAACCCTTACCCTAACCCTAACCCTAACCTTAACCCCAACCATAACCCTAACCCCTAACCCTCACCCTTAACCAACCCTAATCCTACCCCTAACCCTAAAACTTACCCTTACCCTAACCCTATCCCTAACCCTAAAACTAACACTTAACCTAACCCTAACCATAACAATAACCCTTACCCTTACCCTACCTCTGAGCCTAACTTTAACCATAACCGTAACCCTAACCCTAAACCTTACCCTAACCCTACCCTAAACCTAACCCGATCCCTAACCCTATCCCTAACCCTAACTCTTATCCTTACCCTAACTTTAACCCTAAATCTAACACTAACCCTAACCCCTAACTCTAACAGTAACGCTCACCCTAACACTAACCCTTACCCTTACCCTAACCCTAACCCTAACCCTAATCCTTACCCCATCCCTAAACCTAACCCTACCCCTTACCCTTTCCCTAACCGTAACCCTAACCCTAACACTAACCCTTACCATTACCCTAACCCTAAACATAACTTTAATTCTAACCCTTACCCTTACCCAAACCCTAACCCTAACACTAACTGTAACCCTTACCCTAACCCTAACCTTAACCCCAAAGCTAAACCTAACCCTAACCCTGACCATAACCCTAACCCTAATCCTAACCCTTAACCTTACCCTTACCCTAACCCTAAACCTAACCCTAACCTTAACCCTTACCCTAACCCTAACCTTAACACCAACACTATCCCTAACTATAACCCTAACCCTTAGCCTTAACCAAACCCTAACCTAACCTTAACCCCAACCCTAAAACAAACCCTAACACTAACCCTAACTCTTAACCTAACCCTAACCCTAACCCTAACCCTAACACTTACCCTTACCCTAACCCTAAACCTAACCGTAACCCTTACCCTAACCCTAAACTTAACAACAAAATTAAACCTAACCCTAACCCTAACCATAACCCTAACCCTAATCCTAAACCTTACCCTTACCCTTACCCTAACCCTAACCCTAACCGTAACCCTTCCCCTAACCCTAACCTTAACCCCAACACGAATCCTAACCGTAACCCTAACCCTTACCCTAACCCTAACCTTAACCCAATACTGAACCTAACCCTACCACTAACCCTAACCCTAAACCTTACCCTTACCCTAACCCTAACCCTAAACCTAAACTTAAACCTAACTCTTACTCTTACCCTTACCCTAACCCTATCCCTAAACTTAACCCCAACACTAAACCTAACCCTAACCCTAACCCTAACCCTTACCCTTACCCTAACCCTAAACCTAATCCTAACCTTAACCTTAACCCCAACCCTTACCATTAACCTAACGCTAAACCTAACCCTAACCCTTACCCTAACCCTAACGCAAACCTTAAACCCAACCCTAACCCTAACCCCTAACACTAACGCTTAACCTAACAGTAACCCTACACCTAACCCTAAAACTTACCCTTACCCTAACCCTAACCCTAACCCTAACCCTAACATTAACCCTAACCCCTAACCCTAACTGTAACCCTAACCCTAACCCTAACCCTAACCTTACCCTTACCCTAACACTAACCCTAACCCTAATCCTTATCCTATCCCTAAACCTAACCCTACACCTTACCCTTTCCCTAACCTTAAACCTAACCCTAACCCTAACCCTTACCCTTACCCTAAACCTAACCCTAATTTTAATGCTAACCCTTACCCTTACCCAAACCCTAATCCTAACTGTAACGCTTACCCTAACCCTAACCTTAACCAAAAACTAAACCTAACCCTAACCCTAACCATAATCCTAACCCTAATCCTAACCCTTACCCTTTCCCTTACCCTAGCCCTAACCCTAACCCTAACCCCAACACTAATCCCAACCCTAACCCTAACCCTTACCTTAACCCTAACCTTAACCCCAACACTAAACCTAACCCTACCACTAACCCTAACCCTAAACCTTACCGTTACCCTAACCCTAATCCTAACCCTAACCTTAACCCCAACCCTAAACCTAACCCAAACCCTAACCCTTATCCTTACCCTAACCCGAAACGTAACCTTACCCTAACCCTAACCCTTAGCCTTACCCAAACCCTAACCCTAACCTTAACCCCAACCCTAAACCTACCTCTAACCCTAACTCTATCCCTTACCCTAACCTAACCCTAACCCTAACCCTAACACTTACTTTAACCCCAAACCTAACCCTAAGCCTCACCCTTAACCTAACCCTAACCCTAACCTTAACCCCAACCCTAAACCTAACTCTAACCCTAAACATATCCCTTACCCTAACCTAACCCTAACCTTAACCCCAACCCTAAACCTACCCCTAACCCTAACCCTAACCCTTACCCTAACCTTAACCTTAACCCTAACCCCTACCCTAACTCTGACACTAACCCTAAACCTAAACCTTATCCTAACCCTAACCCTAACACTTACCCTAACCCTAACCTAACCCTTACCCTAACTTAACCCTAACCCTTACCCTAACCTGAACCCTTACCCTTACCCTAAACCTAACCCTAACCCTAACCCTTACCCTTTCCTTAACCCTAACCATAACCTAACCCTTATCCTTACCCTAACGCTAACCCTAACCCTAACCCTTACCCTTACCCTAACCCTAACCCTATCCCTAACTTAACCCTAACCTTAAAACTATCCCTAATCCTAACACTTACCCTAACCCTAACCCTAACCCTAAACCTAACCATAACACTAACCCTAACCCTAAACCTTACCCTAACCCTAACCCTAATCGTAACCCTAACCCTTACTTTTACCCTATCCCTAACCCTAACCCTAAAACTAACCCTAACCCTAACCTGAACCCTAACCCTAACCCTAAACTTTACCATAATCCTAACCCTAATCCTAACCCTTACCCTAACCCTAACCCTAACCCTAACCCTAACCCTTACCCTTACCCTAACCCTAAACCTAACCTTAACCCCAACCCTAAATCTAACCTTAACCCTAACTCTAACCCTAACCCTAACCCTAACCTTAACCCTAACACTTACCCTTACCCTAACCCTAACCCTAACCCTAAACCTAACCCTAACCCTATCCTTAACCCTTGCCCTTACCCTAACCCTAACCCTAAACCTTACCCTAACCCTAACACTTACCCTAACCCTAACCCTAATCCTTACCCTAACCCTAACCCTAACCCTTACCCCAACCGTAACCATAAACCTAACCCCTAACCCTAAACCTTAACCTAACCCTAAAACTAACCCTAACCTAACCCTTACCCTTACCCTAACCCTAAACCTAACTCTAACCGTAACCGTAACCCTAAACCTAACCCTAACCCTAAACCTAACCCTAACCCTAAACCTAACTCTAACCCTTACCCTAACCCTAACCCTAATCCTAAAACTAACCCTTACCCTTACCCTAACCCTAACCCTAACCCTAAAATTAACCCTAACCCTAACCTTAACCCTAACCCTACCCTAACCCTTACACTAACCCTAACCCAAATCCTAAACCTAACCCTTACCCTTACCATAACTCTAACCCTAAACCTAACCCTTACCCTAACCCTAACCCTAACCATTACCCTAACCCTAACTGTAACCCTTACTCTAACATTAACACTTAGCCTAATCCTAAACCTAACCCTAATCCTTACCCTAACCCTAACCCTAAAGCTAACTCTAACCCTAACCCTAACCCTAACCCTAACCCTAACCCTTACCCTAACCCTAACCCTAAACCTTATCCTAACCCTAACTCTAAACCTAAACCTAACCTTAACCCTAACCCTAACCCTTACCCTAACCCTAACCCTAACACTAACCCTAACCGTAACCCTAAACCTAAACCTAAACCTAACCGTAACCCTAACCCTAACCCTTACCCTTACCCTAACCCAAACCCTAAACCTAACCCTAACCCTAAACCTAACCCTAACCCTTACCCTAACCCTAACCCTAATCCTAACCCTAAAACGAACCCTAACCGAACCTTAACCCTAACCCTTACCCTTAACCTAACCATAAACCTAAACCTAAACCTAACCCTAACCCTAACCCCAACCCTAACCCTTACCCTAACCCTAACCGTAACCCTTACCCTAACACTAACAATTAGCCTAACCCTAACCCTAACCCTAATCCTTACCCTAAACCTAAACCTAACCATAACCCTAACACTAACCCTTACCCTAACCCTAAACTTAACCCCTAACCCTAAACCTTAACCTAACCCTAACCCTACCCCTAACCCTAACGTTACCCTTACCCTAACCCTAAACCTAACTCTAACCCTAACCGTAACCCTAACACTAACCCTAACCCTTACCCTAACCCTAACCCTTACCCTAACCCTTACTCTAAACCTAACCCTAACCTTAACCCTAACACTAACCCTTACCCTTACCCTAACCCTAACCCTAAACATAACCTTAACCCTAACCTTAACCCTAAAACTTACCCTTACCCTAACCCTAACCCTAACACTTACCCTAACAATAATATTAACCCTAATCCTTACCCTTACCCTAACTCTAAGCCTAACATTAAACATAACCATACCCTAACCCTTACCCTAATGCTAAACCTGACCCTAACCCTTACCCTAACCCTAACCCTAACCTTAACCCCAACCATAACCCTAACCCCTAACCCTCACCCTTAACCAACCCTAATCCTACCCCTAACCCTAAAACTTACCCTTACCCTAACCCTATCCCTAACCCTAAAACTAACACTTAACCTAACCCTAACCATAACAATAACCCTTACCCTTACCCTACCTCTGAGCCTAACTTTAACCATAACCATAACCCTAACCCTAAACCTTACCCTAACCCTACCCTAAACCTAACCCGATCCCTAACCCTATCCCTAACCCTAACTCTTATCCTTACCCTAACTTTAACCCTAAATCTAACACTAACCCTAACCCCTAACTCTAACAGTAACGCTCACCCTAAAACTAACCCTTACCCTTACCTTAACCCTAACCCTAACCCTAATCCTTACCCCATCCCTAAACCTAACCCTACCCCTTACCCTTTCCCTAACCGTAACCCTAACCCTAACACTAACCCTTACCATTACCCTAACCCTAAACATAACTTTAATTCTAACCCTTACCCTTACCCAAACCCTAACCCTAACACTAACTGTAACCCTTACCCTAATCCTAACCTTAACCCCAAAGCTAAACCTAACCCTAACCCTGACCATAACCCTAACCCTAATCCTAACCCTTAACCTTACCCTTACCCTAACCCTAACCCTAAACCTAACCCTAACCTTAACCCTTACCCTAACCCTAACCTTAACACCAACACTATCCCTAACTATAACCCTAACCCTTAGCCTTAACCAAACCCTAACCTAACCTTAACCCCAACCCTAAAACAAACCCTAACCCTAACCCTAACTCTTAACCTAACCCTAACCCTAACCCTAACCCTAACACTTACCCTTACCCTAACCCTAAACCTAACCGTAACCCTTACCCTAACCCTAACCTTAACAACAAAATTAAACCTAACCCTAACCCTAACCATAACCCTAACCCTAATCCTAAACCTTACCCTTACCCTTACCCTAACCCTAACCCTAACCGTAACCCTTCCCCTAACCCTAACCTTAACCCCAACACGAATCCTAACCGTAACCCTAACCCTTACCCTAACCCTAACCTTAACCCAATACTGAACCTAACCCTACAACTAACCCTAACCCTAAACCTTACCCTTACCCTAACCCTAACCCTAAACCTAAACTTAAACCTAACTCTTACTCTTACCCTTACCCTAACCCTATCCCTAAACTTAACCCCAACACTAAACCTAACCCTAACCCTAACCCTAACCCTTACCCTTACCCTAACCCTAAACCTAATCCTAACCTTAACCTTAACCCCAACCCTTACCATTAACCTAACGCTAACGTTACCCTAACCCTTACCCTAACCCTAACGCAAACCTTAAACCCAACCCTAACCCTAACCCCTAACACTAACGCTTAACCTAACCCTAACCCTAAACCTAACCCTAAAACTTACCCTTACCCTAACCCTAACCCTAACACTAACCCTAACCCCTAACCCTAACTGTAACCCTAACCCTAACCCTAACCCTAACCTTACCCTTACCCTAACACTAACCCTAACCCTAATCCTTATCCTATCCCTAAACCTAACCCTACACCTTACCCTTTCCCTAACCTTAAACCTAACCCTAACCCTAACCCTTACCCTTACCCTAAACCTAACCCTAATTTTAATGCTAACCCTTACACTTACCCAAACCCTAATCCTAACTGTAACGCTTACCCTAACCCTAACCTTAACCAAAAACTAAACCTAACCCTAACCCTAACCATAATCCTAACCCTAATCCTAACCCTTACCCTTTCCCTTACCCTAGCCCTAACCCTAACCCTAACCCCAACACTAACCCCAACCCTAACCCTAACCCTTACCTTAACCCTAACCTTAACCCCAACACTAAACCTAACCCTACCACTAACCCTAACCCTAAACCTTACCGTTACCCTAACCCTAATCCTAACCCTAACCTTAACCCCAACCCTAAACCTAACCCAAACCCTAACCCTTATCCTTACCCTAACCCGAAACGTAACCTTACCCTAACCCTAACCCTTAGCCTTACCCAAACCCTAACCCTAACCTTAACCCCAACCCTAAACCTACCTCTAACCCTAACTCTATCCCTTACCCTAACCTAACCCTAACCCTAACCCTAACATTTACTTTAACCCCAAACCTAACCCTAAGCCTTACCCTTAACCTAACCCTAACCCTAACCTTAACCCCAACCCTAAACCTAACTCTAACCCTAAACATATCCCTTACCCTAACCTAACCCTAACCTTAACCCCAACCCTAAACCTACCCCTAACCCTAACCCTAACCCTTACCTTAACCCTAACCCTAACCCTAACCCCTACCCTAACTCTGACACTAACCCTAAACCTAAACCTTATCCTAACCCTAACCCTAACACTTACCCTAACCCTAACCTAACCCTTACCCTAACTTAACCCTAACCCTTACCCTAACCTGAACCCTTACCCTTACCCTAAACCTAACCCTAACCCTAACGCTTACCCTTTCCTTAACCCTAACCATAACCTAACCCTTATCCTTACCCTAACGCTAACCCTAACCCTAACCCTTACACTTACCCTAACCCTAACCCTATCCCTAACTTAACCCTAACCTTAAACCTATCCCTAATCCTAACACTTACCCTAACCCTAACCTTAACCCCAAAACTAAACCTAGCCCTAACCCTAACGCTAACCATTACCCTTACCCTAACCCTAACCCTAAACCTAACCATAACACTAACCCTAACCCTAACCCTTACCCTAACACTAACCCTAATCGTAACCCTAACCCTTACTTTTACCCTATCCCTAACCCTAACCCTAAAACTAACCCTAACCCTAACCTGAACCCTAACCCTAACCCTAAACTTTACCATAATCCTAACCCTAATCCTAACCCTTACCCTAACCCTAACCCTAACCCTAACCCTAACCCTTACCCTTACCCTAACCCTAAACCTAACCTTAACCCCAACCCTAAATCTAACCTTAACCCTAACTCTAACCCTAACCCTAACCCTAACCTTAACCCTAACACTTACCCTTACCCTAACCCTAACCCTAACCCTAAACCTAACCCTAACCCTATCCCTAACCCTTGCCCTTACCCTAACCCTAACCCTAAACCTTACCCTAACCCTAACACTTACCCTAACCCTAACCCTAATCCTTACCCTAACCCTAACCCTAACCCTTACCCTAACCGTAACCATAAACCTAACCCCTAACCCTAAACCTTAACCTAACCCTAAAACTAACCCTAACCTAACCCTTACCCTTACCCTAACCCTAAACCTAACTCTAACCGTAACCGTAACCCTAAACCTAACCCTAACCCTAAACCTAGCCCTAACCCTAAACCTAACTCTAACCCTTACCCTAACCCTAACCCTAATCCTAAAACTAACCCTTACCCTTACCCTAACCCTAACCCTAACCCTAAAATTAACCCTAACCCTAACCTTAACCCTAACCCTACCCTAACCCTTACACTAACCCTAACCCAAATCCTAAACCTAACCCTTACCCTTACCATAACTCTAACCCTAAACCTAACCCTTACCCTAACATTAACACTTAGCCTAATCCTAAACCTAACCCTAATCCTTACCCTAACCCTAACCCTAAAGCTAACTCTAACCCTAACCATAACCCTAACCCTAACCCTTACCCTAACCCTAACCCTAAACCTTATCCTAACCCTAACTCTAAACCTAAACCTAACCTTAACCCTAACCCTAACCCTTACCCTTACCCTAACCCTAACCCTAAACCTAACCCTAACGCTAACCTTAACCCTAACCCTTACCCTTACCTTAACCCTAACCCTAACACTTACCCTAACCATAATACCAACCCTAACCATTACCCTTACCCTAACTCTAAGCCTAACATTAACCATAAACATAACTCTAACCCTAACCCTACCTTAAACGTAACCCAATCCCTAACCCTATCCCCAACCCTAACTCTTATCCTTACCCTAACTCTAACACTAAACCTAACACTAACCCTAACCCCTAACCCTAACCGTAACCCTAATCCTAACCCTAACCCTTACCCTTACCCTAACCCTAACCCTAACCGTAATCGTAACCCTTACCCTAACCCTAACCCCAACACTAAACATAACTCTAACCCTAACCCTTACCCTATCCCTAACCTTAACCCCAACACTAACCCTAACCCTAACCCTAACCCTTACCCTTACTCTAACCCTAACACTAAACCTCACCTTAACCTTAACCCTAACCCTTACCTTCACCCTAACGCTAAGCCTAATCCTAACCCTTACCCTAACCCTAACCCTAACCTTAACCCCAACCCTAACCCTAACCCTTACCCTAACCCTAACCCTAACCTTAACCCCAACCCTAAATCTAACTCTAACCCTAACCCTAACCCTTACCCTAACCCTAACCCTAACCCTACCCTAAAACTTATTCTTAACCTAACTTTAACCCTAAAACTAACCCTTACCCTTATCCTAACCCTAACCCTAACCCTAACCCTAACACTTACCCTAACCATAAACCTAACCCTACCCTAAAACTTATTCTTAACCTAACTTTAACCCTAACCCTAACCCTAACCCTTATCCTAACCCTAACCCTAATCCTAAAACTAAACCTTACCATTATACTAACCCTAACCCTAACCCTAACACTTATCCTAACCCTTACCCTAAACCTTACCCTAACCCTAACGGTAACCCTTACCTAACCCTAACCCGAAACCTAACCCTTACCCTTACCTTAACACTAAACCTAACCCTAAACCTAACCCTTACTCTAACGCTAACCCTAACCCTAAACCTAACCCTAACACATACCCTTACCCTAACCCTAACCCTAACCCTAACTCTCACCGTAACCCTAAACCTAAACCTAAACCTAACCCTAACCCTAACCCTAACACTTACCCTAACCCTAACCTTAACACCAACACTAAACCTAACCCTAACCCTAACCCTAAACCTAATCCTAAACCTATCACTACCCTAACCCTAACCCTTACACTTACCCTAACCCTAACCCTAACCCTAAACATAACCCTAACCCTAACCTTAACCCTAACACTTACCCTTACCCTAACCCTAACACTTACCCTAACAATAACCCTAACCCTAATCCTTACCCTTACCCTAACTCTAAGCCTAACATTAACCATAACCATACCCTAACCCTAACCCTTACCCTAACCCTTCCCCCAAACCTTACTCTTATCCATACCCTAACCCTAACCCTAAACCTAACACTAACCCTAACCCCTAACCCTAACCGTAACCCTAACTCTAACCCTAATCCTTACCCTTACCCTAACCCTAACCCTAACGTTAACACTTACCCTAACCCTAACCCCAACACTAAACCTAACTGTAACCATAACCCTTACAATATCCCTAAACTTAACCCGAACACTAAACCTAAACCTAACCCTAACACTAACCCTTACCCTTACCCTAACCCTAACCCTACACCTAACCTTAACTTAACCCTAACCCTTACACTTACCCTAATGCTAAACCTAACCCTAACACTTACCCTAACCCTAACCCTAACCTTAACCCCAACCATAACCCTAACCCCTAACCCTAACCCTTATCCTAACCCTAATCCTACCCCTAACCCTAAAACTAACACTTACCCTAACCCTAACCCTAACAATAACCCTTACCCTTACCCTAACTCTGAGCCTAAGTTTAACCATAACCATAACCCTAACCCTAACCCTTACCCTAACCCTACCCTAAACCTAACCCGATCCCTAACCCTATCCCTAACCCTAACTCTTATCCTTACCCTAACTTTAACCCTGAACCTAACACTAAACCTAACCACTAACTCTAACCGTAACCCTCACCCTAACCCTAACCCTTGCCCTTACCCTAACCCTAACCCTAACCCTAATACTTACCCTAACCCTAACCCTAAACTTAACCCCAACCCTAACCCTAAACCCTAACCCTAACCCTTACCCTAACCCTATCACTAACCTTAACCCCAACCCTAACCCTAAACCCTAACCCTAACCCTTAACCTAACCCTAACCCTACCCCTAACCCTAAAACTTACCCTTACCCTAACCCTAACCCTAACCCTAACCCTAACCCTTACCGTTACCCTAACCCTAACCCTAAACCCAACCTTAACCCTAACCCTTACCCTTGCCCTTACCCTAACCCTAACCCTAACCTTAACCCCAACCCTAAACCTAACCTAACCCTAACCCTAACCCTTACCCTAACACTTACTCTAACCCCAAACCTAACCCTAAGCCGTACCCTTAACCTAACCCTAACCCTAAACTTAACCCCAACCCTAAACCTAACTCTAACCCTAAACCAATCCCTTACCCTAACCTAACCCTAACCTTAACCCCAACCCTAAACCTACCCCTAACCCTAGCCCTAACCCTTACCCTAACCCTAACCCTAACGCTAACCCTAACCCCTACACTAGCTCTAACACTAAACCTAACCCTAAACCTTATCCTAACCCTAACACTTACCCTAACCCTAACCTAACCCTTACCCTAACCTATCCCTAATCCTTACCCTAACCCGAACACTTACCCTTACCCTAAACCTAACCCTAACCCTAAACCTTACCCTTACCTTAACCCTAACCCTAACCTAACCCTTATCCTTACCCTAACGCTAACCCTAACCCTAAACCTTACCCTTACCCTAAATCTAACCCTATCCCTAACCCTAACCAAACCCTAACCCTAAACCTATCCCTAATCCTAACCCTTATCCTAACCCTAACCTTAACCCCAAAACTAAACCTAGCCCTAACCCTAACGCTAACATTTACCCTTACCCTAACCCTAACCCTAAACCTAACCCTAACACTAACCCTAACCCTAACCCTTACCCTAACCCTAACCCTAATCGTAACCCTAACCCTTACCCTTACCCTATCCCTAACCCTAACCATAAAACTAACCCTAACCCTAACCTGAACCCTAACCCTAACCCTAACCCTTACCATAATCCTAACCCTAATCCTAACCCTTACCCTTACCCTAACCCTAACCCTAACCCTAACACTTACCCTTACCTAACCCTAAACCTAACTTTAACCCCACCCCTAAATATAACCCTAACCCTAACTCTAAACCTAACCCTAACCCTAACCTTACCCCTAACACTTACCCTTACCCTAACCCTAACCCTAACCCTAAACCTAACCCTAACCCTATCCCTAACCCTTGCCCTTACCCTAACCCTAACCCTAACCTTAACCTAACCCTAACCCTAAACCTAACCCTAACACTACCACTTACCCTAACCCTAACCCTAATCCTTACACTAACCCTAACCCTAACCCTTACCCTAACCCTAACCTAAACCTTAACCTAACCCTAAAACTAACCCTAACCTAACCCTCACCCTTACCCTAACCCTTACTCTAACCCTAACTTTAACCCTAACCCTCATTTTTACCCTTACCCTAACCCTAACCCTAAACCTAATCCTAACCCTAACCCTAACCCTAACCCTAACCTTAACCCTAACCCTAACCCTAACAATTGCCCTTACACTAACCCTAACCCTAAACCTAACACCAACCCTAACCCTAACCCTAACCCTAACACTAACCCTAAATCTCACCCTTACCCTAATCCTAACCCTAACCCTAACCCTAACCTTTACCTTAACCGTAACCCTTATCCTAACCCTAACCCTAACACTTACCCTAACCCTAACCCTAACCCTTACCCTTACCCTAACCTTAACCCCAACCCTAAATCTAACCCTAACCCTAACCCTAACCTTATCCTAACCCTAACCCTTAACCTAACCCTAAATTTAACCCCAACACTAAACCTAACCCTAACCCTAACCCTAACCCTAACCCTTACCCTTACCCTAAACCTAACCCTAACCCTAAAACTAACCCTAACCCTAAACATAACCCTAACCCTAACCCTAACCCTTACCCTAAACCTAACCCTAACCCTAACCCTAACCCTAACCCTTACCATTACCCTAACCCTAAACGTAACCCTAACCCTAACCCTTACCCTTACCCTAAGCCTAATTCTAACCCTAACCCGAAACCTAAACCTAACCCTTACCCTAATCCTAACCCTAAACCTTACCCTAACCCTAATGCTAACCCTAACCTTAACCCTAACGCTAATCATAACCCTAACCCTAATTCTTACCCTTACCCTAACCCTAACTCTAAACCTAACCCTAACCCTAACCCTAACGCTTACCCTTACCCTAACCTTAACCCCAACACTAAACCTAACCCTAAACCTAAACCTAACCCTAACCCTTAACCTTACCCTAACCCAATCCCTACACCTAACATTAACCCTAACCATAACCCTTACCCTAACTCTAACCCTAAACCTAACCCTAAACCTTACACTTACCCTAACCCTAACCCTAACCGTAAAACTAACCCCAACCCTAACCTTAACCCTAACCCTAAACCTAACCCTTACCCTAACCTTAACCCCAACACTAAACCTAACCCTAACCCTAAACCTAACACTAACCCTAACCCTAACCCTTACCCTTACCCTAAACCTAAACCTAACTCTAATCCTAACCTTAACCCTAACATTAAACCTCACTCTACCCTAGCCCTTACCCTAACCCTAACCCTAACCCTAACACTAACCTTAACTTTAACCCTAACCCTAAACCTAACTCTTACCCTTACCTTAACCCTAACCCTTAACCTTACCGTAACCCTAACGCTAACCTTAAACTTAACCCTAACTCTAACCCTAACCCTAACCTTAACCATAACCTTAACACTAATCCTAACCCTTACCTTTATCCTAACCCTAAACCTAACCGTAACCCTAACCCTAACTCTTACACTTACCCTAACCCAAAACCTAATCCTAACCTGAACACTCAACCTTACCCTTACCCTAAACCTAACCCTAATCCTTACCCTAAACCTTCCCCGAAGCCTAACCCTAACTGTTACCCTTACCTTAACCCTAACCCTAATCCTAACCCTAATCCTAACACTAACCCTAACACATACACTTACCCTAACCCTAACACTTAACCTAACCCTAACCCTAACCCTAATCCTTACCATAACCCTAACCTTATCCCTAGCCCTTACCCTAAACCTAACCCTAACCCTAACCTTAACCGTAACCCTAACCCTAACCCTAACACCTAACCCTAACCGTAACCCTAACCCTAACCCTAACCCTTACCCTTACCCTAACCCTACCCTAAACCTAACCCTAACCTAACCCTAACCCTAACACCTAACCCTAAACCTAACCCTAACCCTTACCCTTACCCTAACCCTAAACCTAAACCTAATCCTAACCCTAATCCTAACCCTTAAACAAACCCTAACCCTAACCCTAAACCTAATCCTAACACTAATCCTAACCCTTAACCTAACCCTAACCCTAATCCTAACCCTTATCCTAACCCTAACTCTAAACCTAACCCTTAACCTAAACCTAACCCTAAACCTAACCCTTACCCGTACCCTTACCCTAACTCTAATCCTAACCCTAACCCTTACCCTAACCCTAACCCTAAACCTAAACCTATCCTTATCCCTAACCCTAACCCTAACAATTGCCCCAACCCTAACCCTAACCCTAAACCTAACACTAACACGAACCCTAACCCTAACCCTAACCCTAACCCTTAACCTTACCCTAATCCTAACCCTAAACCTAACACTAACCCTAACCCTAACTCTAACCCCTAACCCTACCCCTAACCCTAACCCTTACCCTTATTCTAACCCTAACCCTAACACTTACCCTCACCCTAACGACTAACCTAACCCTAACCCTAACCCTAACCCTTACCCTAACCCTAACCCGTACCCTTATTCTAACCCTAACCCTAACACTTACCCTCACCCTAACGACTAACCTAACCCTAACCCTAACCCTAACCCTTACCCTAACCCTAACCCTTATCCTTAAGCTAACCCTGAACCTAACCCTAACCCTAATCCTTACCCTTACCCTAACCCTAACCCTAACCCTAAGCCTTACCGTTACGCTAAACCTAACTCTAACCCTTACCCTAAACCTATCCCTAACCCTAACCCTAACCCTAACACTGACCCCAACACATACGCTTACCCTAACCCTAACCCTCACCCTAACCGTAACCCTAAACCTAAACCTAACCCTAACCCTAACCCTAACCCTACCCCTAACCCTTACCCTTACCCTAACCCTAACCCTAAACCTAACCCTAACCCTTACCCTTACCCTCATCCTAACACTAACGTTAACCCTAACTCTAACCCTAAAACCCTAACATTAACCCTAACCCTTATCCTTACCCTACCCATAACCCTAACCCTAAATGTAACCCTAACCCTAAACCTAACCCTTACCCTTACCATAAGTATAACCCTAAACCTAACCCTAACCCTTACCCTTACCATAACCCTAACCCTAAACCTTACCCTAACCCTAACCCTAACCCTAACCTTAACCCTAACCGTAAACCTAACAATTGCCCCAACCCTAAATCTAACCCTAAACCTAACCCTAACCCTAAACCTAACCCTTACCCTTTCCCTAACCGTAACCCTAAACTTAACCGTAACCCTAACCCTAAACCTTACCCTAACCCTAACCCCAATCCTAACCCTAACCCTTACCCTTACCCCTACCCTTACCCTAACCCTAAGGCTAACCCTAAACCTAAACCTAAATCTAACCCTAACCTTAACCCTAACCCTAGCCCTAACCCTAACCCTAACCCTAACCCTTACCCTAACCCTAAACTTAAACCTTAACCCTTACCGTAACCCTAACCCTAACCCTAACCCTAACACTTACCCTAAACCTAACTCTACCTCTAACCCTAACCCCAATCCTAACCCTAACCCTTACCCTTACCCTAACCCTAAGGCTAACCCTAAACCTAAACCTGAATCAAACCCTAACCTTAACCCTAACCCTAACCCTGAACCTAAAACTAACCCTAACCCTAACCCTAACCCTTACCCTAACCCTAAACTTAAACCTTAACCCTTACCCTAACCCTAACCCTAACCCTAACACTTCCCCTAACCCTAACTCTAACTCTAACCCTACCCCTAACCATTACCGTAACCCTAACCCTAACCCTAAACCTAACCCTTATCGTAACACTAACCCTAACATTAACCTAACTCTTAACCTAACCGTAACACTTACCCTAACCCCTAACCATAACCCATATCCTAACCCTAACCCTAACCCTAACCCCTAACCCTAACCCGAACCCAAACCCTAACCCTAACCCTAACTCTAACACTTAACATTATCCTAACCCTAACCCTAAGCCTAACACTTACCCTTACCCTAACCCCTACTGTAACCCTAACCCTTACCCTAAACCTTACCCTAACCCTAACCCTAAACCTAACCTTAATCCTAACCCTTACCCTTACAATAACCCTAAACCTAACCCTACCCTAACCTTAACCCTAACACTTACCCTTACCCTAACCCTAACCCTAACCCTAAACCTTACCCTTACCTAAACCTAACCCTAATCCTTACCCTAAACCTAACCCTAACCCTAACCCTAACCTTAACCCTTACCCTTACCGTAACGCTAATCCTAACCCTAACCCTAACACATACCCTTACCCTAACCCTAACCCTAACTCTAACCGTAACCCTAAACCTAACCCTAAACCTAACCCTAACCCTAAGCGTAACCCTAAACCTAACCCTAAACCTAACCCTAACCCTAACCCTTACCCTAAACCTAACCTTAACCCCAACACTAAACCTAAACCTATTCCTAACCCCAACCTTTACCCTTATCCTAACCCTAACCCTAAACCTAACCCTAACGCTAACCCTTACCTTAAACCTAACCCTAATAGTAACCTTAAATCTTACCCTTACGCTAAACCTAACCCTAACCCTAAAAGGAACCCTAACCGTTACCTTAACCCTAACCCTTACCCTTACCCTAACCTTAACCCTAACCCTAAACCTAAACCTAAACCTAACCCTAACCCTAACACATACCCTAATCCTAACCCTAATCCTAACGCTTACCCTAACCTTAACCCTAACTCTAACACTTACCCTAACCCTAACCCAAACCCTAATCCTAACCCTTTCCCTAACTCTAACCAAACCCTAACGCTAACCCCTAACTCTAACCCTTAACCTAACCCTAACCCTAACCCGAACCCTTAACCTAATCCTAAACCTTACCCTAACCATAACCCTAACCATAACCCTTACCCTTACCCTAACCCTAACCCTAAACCTAACCCTTACCCTTACCCTAACCCTAACCCTAACCTTAACTCTAAACCTAACCCTAACACTAACCCTTACCCTTACCCTAACCCTAACCCTAAACTTAACCCTAACCCTAAACCTATCCCTAACCATAAATTTTACCCTTACCCTAACCCTAACCCTAAACCAAAACCTTACCCTTACCCTAACCCTAACACTAACCTTAATGCTAACTCTAACCCTAAACCTAACCCTTACACTAACCCAAACACTAACCCTTACCCTTAACCTAAACCTAACCCTAAACCTAACCCTAACCCTAAACTTAACACAAACCTTTACCCTCACATAACCCTAACCCTAACCCTAAACCTAACCCTAACCCTAACCCTAACCCTTCCCCTTACCCTAACCCTAACCCTAACCATAATCTTTAACCTAACCCTAACCCTAACCCTAGCCCTAACCCTAACCCTAACCATTACCCTTACCCTAACCCTAACCCTAAACCTAACCCTAACCCTAACCCTAACCCTTAACCTAACCCTAACCCTAAACCTAACCCTAACCCTAAAACTTACCCTTACCCTAACTCTAACCCTATACCTAACCCTAACCCTTATCCTAACCCTAACCCTAAACCTAACCCTTAACCTAAACCTAACCCTAACCCTAACCCTTACAATAACCCTTACCCGTACGCTTACCCTATCCCTAACCTTATCCCAACCCTAACCCTATCCCTAAACCCTAACCCAAATCATTAACGTAACCCTAACCCTAACCCTAACCCTAAACCTTACCCTTACACTAAGCATAACTCTAACCCTAACCCGAACCCTAAACCTAACTCTTACCCGAACCCTAACCCTAAAGTTACCCTAACCCTAACCCTAACCCTAACCTTAACCCTAACGCTAACCCTAACCATAACCCTAATCCTTACCCTTACCATAACTCTAACCCTAAACCTAACCCTAACCCTAAACCTAACACTAACTCTAACACTTACCCTAACCCTAACCCTAATCCTAACCCTACCCTTACCATTACCCTAATCTTAACGCTAACCCTAAACCTTACCCTAACCCTAACCTTAACCCTAACCCTTACCCTTATCCTGACCCTAAACCTAAACTTAACCCTAAACCTAACACTAACCCTAACCCTTACCTTTACCCTTACCCTAACCCTAACCCTAACCCTATACTTAACCCTAACCCTAACCCTAACCCTTACCCTAACCATAACCCTAACACTAACCTCCCCCTTACCCTTACCCTAACCCTAACGCTAACCTTAACCCTAACCCTAACCCTCACCCTTACCCTTACCCTATCCCTAACCCTAAACCTAACCCTAACCTAACCCTAACCCTAACACCTAACCCTAACCATAACCCTAACACTTAAACTTACCCTAACACTAACCCTGACCCTAACCCTAACCCTAACCCTAACACTTACCCTAACCCTCACCCTAAACCTAACCCTAATTCTTACCCTTACCCTAACCCTAACCCTTACCCTAAACTTAACCCTAAACCTAACCCTATCCCTAACCCTTACCCTTACCCTAAGCCTAACGCTAAACCTAACATTAACCCTAACCCTTACCTTTAACCTAACCCTAACCCAATCCCTAACCCTAACACTTTCCCTTACCCTAGCCCTAACACTAACCCTAACCCTTACCCTAACCCTAACCCTAACCCTTACCCTTTCCCTAACCCTAACCCTAACTCTAACACTAACCCTTACCCTTAACCTAACCCTAAACCTAACCGTAAGACTAACCTTAAATCTAACCCTAACCCTAAACCTAACACTTACCCTAACCCTAACCTTAACCCTAACCCTAACCCTTACCCTTACCCTAATCCTAAACCTAACGCTAACCCTAACCCTTACCCTTACCCTAACTCTAAACCTAACCTTAACCCCAACCCTAAATCTAACCCTAACCCTAACCCTAACACTTACCCTAACCCTCACCCTAAACCTAACCCTAATTCTTACCCTTACCCTAACCCTATCCCTTACCCTAAACTTAACCCTAAACCTTACCCTTACCCTAAACCAAATCCTAACCCTAACCCTAACCCTACCCCTTACCCTTACCCTAACCCTAACCCTAAAAGTAAACCTAACCCTAAACATAAACCTAACCCTAACCCTAAACCTTACCCTAAACCTAACCCTAACCCTAACCCTAACCCTTCCCCTTCCCCGAACACTAAACCTAACCCTAACCCTTACCCTTACCCTAAGCCTAATTCTAACCCTAATCCGAAACCTAAACCTAACCCTTGCCCTAATCCTAACCCTAACCCTTACCCTAACCCTAACGCTAAACCTAACCTTAACCCTAACGCTAATCATAACCCTAACCCTAATTCTTACCCTTACCCTAACCCTAACCCTAACCCTAACCCTAACCCTAACCCTTACCCTTACCCTAAGCCTAACCCTAAACCTAACACTAACCCTAAACCTTACCTTTAACCTCACCCTAACCCTATCCCTAACCCTACCCCTTACCCTTACCCTATCCCTACCCCTAACCTTAACCCTAACCCTAACCTTAACCCTAACCCTTACCCTTACCCTAACCCTAACTCTAAACCTAACCCTAACCCTAACCCTATCCCTAAACCTAACCCTTACCCTTACCCTAACCCTAACCTTAAACCTAACCCTAAACATATCCCCTAATCCTAACCCTAACCCTAACCCTTACCCTTACCCTAACCCTAACCCTAACTCTAACACTAACCCTTACCCTTATCCTAACCCTAACATTAAACCTAACCCTAACCCTAACCCTAACCCTAACCTTAACCCTAAACCTAACCCTAACACTTACCCTAACACTAACCTTAAACCTAATCCTAACCCTAACCCTAACACTAACCCTAACCCTAAACTTAACCCTAACCCTAAGCCCTACCCTTACTCTAACCCTAACCCTAACCCTAACCGTAACCCCTACCCTTACCCTAACCCTAAACCTAACCTTAACCCCAACCCTAAATCTAACCCTCACCCTAATACTAAACTTTACCATAACCCTAACCCTAACCATAATCCTTACCCTAACCCTAACCTTAGCCCTTACCCTAACCCTAAACCTAACCCCTAACCCTAACCCTTAACCTAATCCTAACCCTAACCCTAACCCTAACCCTAAACCTAAACCTAACTCTAATCCTAAACTTAACTCTAACTCTAAACCTCACCCTACCCTAGCCCTTACCCTAACCCTAACCCTAACCCTAACACTAACCTTAACCTTAACCCTAAACCTAAACCTAACCCTTAAACTTACCCTAACCCTAAAACTTACCCTTACCCTAACTCTAACCCTAAACCTAACCCTAACCCTTATCCTAACCCTAACCCTAAACCTAACCCTTAACCTAAACCTAACCCTAACCCTAACCCTTACCCTTACTCTATCGCTAACCCTAACCCTAACCCTAACCCTTACAGTAACCCTTACCCTTACCCTTACCCTATCCCTAACCTTATCCCAACACTAACCCTACCCCTAAACCCTAACCCAAATCATTAACGTAACCCTAACCCTAAACCTAACCCTTACCCTTACCCTAAGCATAACTCTAACCCTAACACGAACCATAACCCTAACTCTTACCCGAACCCTAACCCTAAAGGTTACCCTAACCCTAACCCTAACCCTAACCTTAACCCTAAGGCTAACCCTACCCCTAACCCTAATCCTTACCCTTACCCTAACTCTAACCCTAAACCTAACCCTAATCCTAAACCTAACACTAACCCTAACACTTACCCTAATCCTAACCCTAATCGTAACCCTACCCTTACCATTACCCTAATCCTAACGCTAACCCTAAACCTTACCCTAACCCTAACCTTAACCCTAACCTGTACCCTTATCCTAACCCTAAACCTAAACCTAACCCTAAACCTAACACTAACCCTAACCCTTACCTTTACCCTTACCCTAACCTTAAACCTAACCCTAAACTTAACCCTAACCCTAACCCTAACCCTTACCCTAACCATAACCCTAACAATAACCTCCCCTTACCCTTACCCTAACCCTAACGCTAACCTTAACCCTAACCCTAACCCTAACCCTTACCCTTACCCTATCCCTAACCCTAAACCTAACCCTAACCTAACCCTAACACTAACACCTAACCCTAATCATAACCCTAAAACTTAAACTTATCCTAACACTAACCCTAACCCTAACCCTAACCCTAACCCTAACCCTAACACTTACCCTAACCCTCACCCTAATCCTAACCCTAATTCTTACCCTTACCCTAACCCTAACCCTTACCCTTTCCCTAACCCTAACCCTAACTCTAACACTAACCCTTACCCTTAACCTAACCCTAACCCTAAACCTAACCCTAACCCTAACCATAACACTAACCTTAAATCTAACCCTAACCCTAACCCTAACACTTACCCTAACCCTAACCTTAACCCTAACCCTAACCCTTACCCTTACCCTAACCCTAAACCTAACCCTAACCCTAACCCTTACCCTTACCCTAACCATAAACCTATCCTTAACCCCAACCCTAAATCTAACCCTAACCCTAACCCTAACCTTATCCTAACCCTAACCCTTAACCTAACCCTAAATTTAACCCCAACACTAAACCTAACCCTAACCCTAACCCTAACCCTTACCTTACCCTAAACCTAACCCTAACCCTAAAACTAACCCTAACCCTAAACATAACCCTAACCCTAACCCTATCCCTTACCCTAAACCTAACCCTAACCCTAACCCTAACCCTAACCCTAACCCTTACCCTTACCCTAAGCCTAATTCTAACCCTAACCCGAAACCTAAACCTAACCCTTACTCTAATCCTAACCCTAAACCTTACCCTAACCCTAATGCTAACCCTAACCTTAACCCTAACGCTAATCATAACCCTAACCCTAATTCTTACCCTTACCCTAACCCTAACCCTAAACCTAACCCTAACCCTAACCCTAACCCTAAGCCTTACACTATCCCTAACCCTTACCCTTACCCTAAGTCTAACCCTAAACCTAACAGTAACCCTAAACCTTACCTTTAACCTAACCCTAACCCTATCCCTAACCCTACCCCTTACCCTTACCCTATCCCTAACCCTAACCTTAACCCTAACCCTAAACTTAACCCTAACCCTTACCCTTACCCTAACCCTAACCCTAAACCTAACCCTAACCCTAACCCTATCCCTAACCCTAACCCTTACCCTTACCCTAACCCTAACCCTAAACCTAACCCTATACATATCCCCTAATCCTAACCCTAACCCTAACCCTTACCCTTACCCTAACCCTAACCCTAACTCTAACACTAACCCTTACCCTTATCCTAACCCTAACATTAAACCTAACCCTAACCCTAAACCTAACCCTAACCTTAACCCTAACCCTAACCCTAACACTTACCCTAAACCTAACCTTAAACCTAATCCTAACCCTAACCCTAACACTAACCCTAACCCCAACCTTAACCCTAACCCTAACCCTTACCCTTACTCTAACCCTAACCCTAACCCTAACCGTAACCCCTACCCATACCCTAACCCTAAACCTAACCTTAAACCCAACCCTAAATCTAACCCTCACCCTAATCCTAAACCTTACCCTAACCCTAACCCTTAACCTAACCCTAACCTTCACCCTAACCCTAACCCTTACCCTTACCCAAACCCTAATCGTAATTCTAACCCTTACCCTTAACCTAACCCTAAACCTAACCTTAACCCCAACCCTAAATCTGACCCTAACCGTAACCCTAAATCTTACCCTAACCCTAACCCTAACCCTAACCCTAACCTAACCCTAACCCTAAACCTAACCCTAACCCTAACCGTTACCCTAACCTTAAACCTAACCCTAACCCTAACCCTAACACTTACCCTAACCCTAACCTTAACCCTAACCCTAACCCTTACCCTTACCATTACCCTAACCCTAAACCTAACCCTAAACCTAACCCTTACCCTTACCCTAAACCTAAACCTAACCTTAACCCCAACCCTAAATCTAACCCTAAACCTAACCCTAACCCTAACACTATCCCTAACCCTAACCCTATCCCGAACACTTACTCTAACCCCTACCCTAGCCCTAACCCTAACCCTAAACTTTACCCTAAGCCTAACCCTAAACCTTAACCTTACCGTAACCCAAATCCTAACCCTAAACCTAACCCGAAACCTAAACCTAACCCTTACCCTAACTTAACCCTAACCCTTACCCTAACCCTAACCCTAACCCTAACCTTAACCATAACGCTAACCCTAACCCTAACCCTAATCCTTACCCTTACCCTAACCCTAAACCTAACCCTAACCCTAACACTATCCCTAACCCTAACCCTATCCCTAACACTTAATCTAACCCCTACCCTAGGCCTAACCCTAACCCTAAACCTTACCCTAAGCCTTACCCTAACCCTAACCCTTACCCGTATCCTAACCCTAAACCTAACCCTAACCTTAACCATAACCCTAACCCTAACCCTTACCCTTAACCTCAACCTAACCCTAACCCTAAACCTTACCCTTACCCTAACCCTATCCATAACCCTAACCCTTAACCCTACACTAACCCTAACCCTAACCCTAAACTTAGCCTAACCCTAACCCTAACCCTAACCCTAACCGTAACCCCTACCCTTACCCTAACCCTAAACCTAACCTTAAACCCAACCCTAAATCTAACCCTCACCCTAATCCTAAACCTTACCCTAACCCTAACCCTTACCCTAACCCTAACCTTCACCCTAACCCTAACCCTTACCCTTACCCAAACCCTAATCGTAATTCTAACCCTTACCCTTAACCTAACCCTAAACCTAACCTTAACCCCAATCCTAAATCTGACCCTAACTGTAACCCTAAATCTTACCCTAACCCTACCCCTTACCCTAACCCTAACCTTAATCCCAACACTAAACCTAACCCTAAACCTAAAACTAACCCTAACCCTTACCCTAACCCAAACCCTAAACGTAACCCTTACCATAACCATAACCCTTGCCCTAACCCTAACCCTAATCCTAACCCTAACTCTTACCCTTACCCTAACACTAACCCTAACCCTAAAACTAACCCCAATCCTAATCTTAACAGTTACCCTAATCCTAACCCTTACCCTAACCCTAACCCTAATCCTAACCCTAACCCTTCCCTTACCCTAACCCCAACCCTAAATCTAACACTAA
>JANJXV010000933.1:67500-82500 GCA_024803745.1 Megascapheus bottae | reverse complement strand
AACCCTAACCTTAACCCTAACGCTAACCTCTAACCCTAACCCTAACCCTAACCCGAACCCCAAAACCTAAACCTAACCCTAACTCTAACACTTAACATTATCCTAACCCTAACACTTACCCTTACCCTAACCCCTAATCTAACCCTAAACGCTACCCTAAACCTTACCCTAACCCTAACCCTAAACCTAACCCTAATCCTAACCCTTACCCTTACAATAACCCTAACCCTAACCCTAACCCTAACCCTAAACCTTACCCTTACCTAAACCTAACCCTAATCCTTACCCTAAACCTAACCCTAACCCTAACCCTAACCTTAACCCTTACCCTTACCGTAACGCTAATCCTAACCCTAACCCTAACCCTAACACATACCCTTACCCTAATCCTAACCCTAACCGTAACCCTAAACCTAACCCTAAACCTAACCCTAACACTAACCCTTACCCCAAACCTAACCTTAACCCCAACACAAAACCTAAACTTATCCCTAACCCCAACCTTGACCCTTACCCTAAACCTAACCCTAAACCTAACCCTAACGCTATCCCTTACCCTAAACCTAACCCTAATCCTAACCCTAACTCTTACCCTTACCCTAAACCTAACCCTAAACCTAAAGCAAACCGTAACCGTAACCGTTACTTTAACCCTAACCCTTACCCTTACCCTAACCCTAACCCTAACCCTAAACCTAACCTAACCCTAACCCTAACCCTAACACTTACCCTAACCCTAACCCTAATCCTAACGCTTACCCTAACCTTAACCCTAACTCTAACACTTACCCTAACCCTAACCCAATCCCTAACCCTAACACTTATCCTAACTATAACCAAACCCTAATGCTAACCCCTAAATTTAACCCTTAACCTAACCCTAACCCTAACCCTTAACCTAACCCTAACCCTTACCCTAACCATAACCCTAACCATAACCCTTACCCTTACCCTAACCCTAACCCTAAACCTAACCTTAACCCTTACCCTAACCCTAAACCTACCCTAACCCAAACCCTAAACCTTACCTAACCCTAACCCTAATCCTAACCCTAACCCTTACCCTTACCCTAACCCTTATCCTTACCCTAACCCTAACCCTAACCCTAAACCTAACCATAACCCTTACCCTTACCCTAACCCTAACCCAAACCTAATCTAAACTATTACCCTTACCCTAACCCTACCCCTAACCTTAACACTAAACCTAACCCTAAACCTAACACTAACCCTAACCCTTACCTTTAGCCTAACCCTAACCCTATCCCTAACCCTAACCCTTACACTTACCCTAACCCTAACCCTATCCCTCAACCCAACCCTAACCCTAAATCTAACCCTTACCCTAACCCTAACCCTAACCCTAACCTAACACTTACCCTTACCCTAACCCTAACCCTATCCTTAACTCTAAACCTAACCCTAACCTTAACCCTTACCCTTACCCTAACCCTAACCCTAAACCTAACCCTAATCCTAACCCTATTCCTAACCCTAACCCTTACCCTTACCCTAACACTAACCCTAACCCTAAACCTTACCCTAAGCCTAACCCTTACCCTAACCCTAACCTTAACCCCAACACTAAACCTAACCCAATCCCTAAACCTAACCCTAAACCTAACCATAACCCTTACCCTAAACCTAACCCTAATCCTAACTCTAACCCTTAACTTACCCTAACCCTAACCCTAACCGTAAAACTAACCCCAACCCTAACATTAACCCTAACCCTAACCCTAACCCTTACCCTAACCCTAACCCTAATCCTAACCCTAACCCTTCCCCTTCCCCTACCCCTAGCCCTAAAGCTAACCCTAACCCTAAACTTAACCCAAAACTTTACCCTCACCCTAACCCAAACCCTAACCCTTAACCTAAACCTTACGCTTACCCTAACCCCAACCCTAACCATAATCCTTACCGTAACCCTAACCCTAACCCTAACCCTTACCCTTAACCTAACCCTAACCCTAAACCTAACCCTAACCCTAACCTTAACCCTAAACCTAACCTTAAACCTAACACTTACCCTAACGCTAACCTTAAACCTAACGCTAACCCTAACCCTAACACTAACCTTAACCCTAAACCTAACCCTTACCCATACCCTAACCCTAACACTAACCCTAACCCTAACCCTTAGCCTTACCCTAACCCTAAACCTAACCTTAACTCCAACCCTAAATCTAAACCTAACCCTAACCCTAAACCTTCCCTAAGCCTAACCCGTACCCTAACCCTAACCTTAACCCCAACATTAAACCTAACCCTAACCCTAAACCTAACCCTAACCCTAACCCTAACCGTTACCCTAACCTTAAACCTAACCCTAACCCTAACCCTAACACTTACCCTAACCCTAACCTTAACCCTAACCCTAACCCTTACCCTTACCATTACCCTAACCCTAAACCTAACCCTAAACCTAACCCTTACCCTTACCCTAAACCTAAACCTAACCTTAACCCCAACCCTAAATCTAACCCTAACCCTAACCCTAACCCTAACACTATCCCTAACCCTAACCCTATCCCGAACACTTACTCTAACCCCTACCCTAGCCCTAACCCTAACCCTAAACTTTACCCTAAGCCTAACCCTAAACCTTAACCTTACCGTAACCCAAATCCTAACCCTAAACCTAACCCGAAACCTAAACCTAACCCTTACCCTAACTTAACCCTAACCCTTACCCTAACCCTAACCCTAACCCTAACCTTAACCATAACGCTAACCCTAACCCTAACCCTAACCCTAACCCTTACCCTAACCCTAAACCTAACCCTAACCCTAACACTATCCCTAAACCTAACCCTATCCCTAACACTTACTCTAACCCCTACCCTAGGCCTAACCATAACCCTAAACCTTACCCTAAGCCTGACCCTAACCCTAACCCTTACCCGTATCCTAACCCTAAACCTAACCCTAACCTTAACCATAACCCTAACCCTAACCCTTACCCTTAACCTCAACCTAACCCTAACCCTAAACCTTACCCTTACCCTAACCCTATCCATAACCCTAACCCTTAACCCTACACTAACCCTAACCCTAACCCTAAACTTAGCCTAACCCTAACCCTAACCCTAACCCTAACCCTAACCGTAACCCCTACCCTTACCCTAACCCTAAACCTAACCTTAAACCCAACCCTAAATCTAACCCTCACCCTAATCCTAAACCTTACCCTAACCCTAACCCTTACCCTAACCCTAACCTTCACCCTAACCCTAACCCTTACCCTTACCCAAACCCTAATCGTAATTCTAACCCTTACCCTTAACCTAACCCTAAACCTAACCTTAACCCCAATCCTAAATCTGACCCTAACTGTAACCCTAAATCTTACCCTAACCCTACCCCTTACCCTAACCCTAACCTTAATCCCAACACTAAACCTAACCCTAAACCTAAAACTAACCCTAACCCTTACCCTAACCCAAACCCTAAACGTAACCCTTACCATAACCATAACCCTTGCCCTAACCCTAACCCTAATCCTAACCCTAACTCTTACCCTTACCCTAACACTAACCCTAACCCTAAAACTAACCCCAATCCTAATCTTAACAGTTACCCTAATCCTAACCCTTACCCTAACCCTAACCCTAATCCTAACCCTAACCCTTCCCTTACCCTAACCCCAACCCTAAATCTAACACTAACCTTAACCCTAAACCTAACCGTAAACCTAACCCTATCCCTAACCCTAACCCTTACCCTTACCCTAAACCTAACCCTAACCCTAACCCTAACCCTAACCCTAACCTAACCCTAACCCTAAACCTAACCCTAACCCTAACCGTTACCCTAACCTTAAACCTAACCCTAACCCTAACCCTAACACTTACCCTAACCCTAATCTTAACCCTAACCCTAACCCTTACCCTTACCCTTACCCTAACCCTAAACCTAACCCTAAACCTAACGCTTACCCTTACCCTAAACCTAAACCTAACCTTAACCCCAACCCTAAATCTAACCCTAACCCTAACCCTAACCCTAACACTATCCCTAAACCTAACCCTATCCCGAACACTTACTCTAACCCCTACCCTAGCCCTAACCCTAACCCTAAACTTTACCCTAAGCCTAACCCTAAACCTTAACCTTACCGTAACCCAAATCCTAACCCTAAACCTAACCCGAAACCTAAACCTAACCCTTACCCTAACCTAACCCTAACCCTTACCCTAACCCTAACCCTAACACTAACCTTAACCATAACGCTAACCCTAACCCTAACCCTAATCCTTACCCTTACCCTAACCCTAAACCTAACCCTAACCCTAACACTATCCCTAAACCTAACCCTATCCCTAACACTTACTCTAACCCCTACCCTAGGCCTAACCATAACCCTAAACCTTACCCTAAGCCTGACCCTAACCCTAACCCTTACCCGTATCCTAACCCTAAACCTAACCCTAACCTTAACCATAACCCTAACCCTAACCCTTACCCTTAACCTCAACCTAACCCTAACCCTAAACCTTACCCTTACCCTAACCCTATCCATAACCCTAACCCTTAACCCTACACTAACCCTAACCCTAACCCTAAACTTAGCCTAACCCTAACCCTAACCCTAACCCTAACTTAATCCTAACCCTAACCCTAAACCTAACCCTAACCCTTACCCTAACCCTAACCCTAACCCTAAAACTAACCCTAACCCTAACCTTAACCCTAACCCTCCCCTAACCCTTACCCTAACCCTAACCCTAATCCTAAACCTAACCCTTACACTTACCCTAACCCTAATCCTAACCCTAAAACTAACCCTAACCCTAACCTTAACCCTAACCCTTACCCTTAACCTAACCATAACCCTAAAAAAAAACTAACCCTAACCCTAACCCTAACCCTAATCCTTACCCTAACCCTAACCCTAACCCTAACTCTAACACTTACCCTAACCCTAATCCTAACCCCTAACCCTAAACCTTAACCTAACCCTAACCCTACCCCTAACCCTAACGTTACCCTTACCCTAAACCTAAACCTAACTCTAACCCTAAACGTAACACTAACCCTAACCCTAACCCTTACCCTAACCATAACCCTTACCCTAATCCTAACTCTAAACCTAACCCTAACCTTAACCCTAACCCTAACCCTTACCCTTACCCTTACCCTAAACCTTACCCTAACCCTAACCCTAACCCTAACCCTAACACTTACCCTAACAATAAACCTAACCCTAATCCTTACCCTTACCCTAACTATAAGCCTAACATTAACCATAACCATACCCTAACCCTAACACTTACCCTAACCCTACCCCCAAACCTAACTCTTATCCATACCCTAACCCTAACCCTAAACCTAACACTAACCCTAACCCCTAACCCTAACCGTAACCCTAACTCTAACCCTAATCCTTACCCTTACCCTAACCCTAACCCTAACCTTAACCCTTACCCTAACCCTAACCCCAACACTAAACCTAACTGTAACCATAATCCTTACAATATCCCTAAACTTAACCCGAACACTAAACCTAAGCCTAACCCTAACACTAACCCTTACCCTTACCCTAACCCTAACCCTACACCTAACCTTAACCTTAACCCTAACCCTTACACTTAGCGTAATGCTAAACCTAACCTAACCCTTACCCTAAACCTAACCCTAACCTTAACCCCAACCATAACCCTAACCCCTAACCCTAACCCTTATCCTAACCCTAATCCTACCCCTAACCCTAAAACTTACCCTTACCCTAACCCTAACCCTAACCCTAATACTAACACTTACCCTAACCCTAACCCTAACAATAACCCTTACCCTTACCCTAACTCTGAGCCTAACTTTAACCATAACCATAACCCTAACGCTAACCCTTACCCTAACCCTACCCTAAACCTAACCCGATCCCTAACCCTATCCCTAACCCTAACTCTTATCCTTACCCTAACTTTAACCCTGAACCTAACACTAAACCTAACCCCTAACTCTAACCGTAACCCTCACCGTAACCCTAACCCTTGCCCTTACCCTAACCCTAACACTAACCCTAATCCTTACCCTAACCCTAACCCTAAACTTAACCCCAACCCTAACCCTAAACCCTAACCCTAACCCTTACCCTAACCCTATCACTAACCTTAACCCCAACCCTAACCCTAAACCCTAACCCTAACCCTTAACCTAACCCTAACCCTACCCCTAACCCTAAAACTTACCCTTACCCTAACCCTAACCCTAACCCTAACACTAACCCTAACCCCTAACCCTAACCGTAACCCTAACCCTAACCCTAACCTTACCCTTACCCTAACCATAAACCTAACCCTAATCCTTACCCTATCCCTAAACCTAAACCTACACCTTACCCTTTCCCTAACCGTAACCCTAACCCTAACCCTAACCATTATCCTTACCCTAACCCTAACCTTAACTTTAATGCTAACCCTTACCCTTACCCAAACCCTAATCATAACTGTAACGCTTACCCTAACCCTAACCTTAACCCCAAATCTAAACCTAACCCTAACCCTAACCTGAACCCTAACCCTAACCCTAACCCTTACCATAATCCTAACCCTAATCCTAACCCTTACCCTTACCCTAACCCTAACCCTAACCCTAACCCTAACCCTTACGCTTACCTAACCCTAAACCTAACCTTAACCCCAACCCTAAATCTAACCCTAACCCTAACTCTAACCCTAACCCTAAGCCTAACCCTAACCCTAAACCTAACCCTAACCCTATCCCTAACCCGTGCCCTTACCTTAACCCTAACCCTAACCTTACCCTAACCCTAAACCTAACCCTAACACTAACACTTACCCTAACCCTAACCCTAATCCTTACCCTAACCCTAACCCTAACACTTACCCTAACCCTAACCATAAACCTAACCCCTAACCCTAAACCTTAACCTAACCGTAAACCTAACCCCTAACCCTAAACCTTAACCTAACCCTAAAACTAACCCTAACCTAATCCTTACCCATACCCTAACCCTTACCCTAACCCTAACTTTAACCCTAACACTCACACTTACCCTTACCATAACCCTAAACCTAAACCTAACCCAAACCCTAACCCTAACCCTAACCCTAACAATTGCCATTACACTAACCCTAACCCTAAACCTAACACCAACCCTAACCCTAACCCTAACCCTAACACTAACCCTAAATCTTACCCTTAACCTAAACCTAACCCTAACCATTACCCTAAACCTAACCCTAAACCTAAACCTAACCCTATCTTTACCTAAACCCTAACACTCACCCTAACCCTTACCGTTACCCTTACCCTAACCCTAACCCTAACCCTAACCCTAAAACTTACCCTTACCCTAACTCTAACCCTAAAGCTAACCCTAACCCTTATCCTAACCCTAACCGTAACCCTAACCCTAACTATTTACGTAACCCTAACACTAAACCTAACCCCTAACCCTAACCCTTATCCTAACCCTAACACTAAACCTAACCCCTAACCCTAACCCTAACCCTAATCCTTACCCTTACCCTCACCCTAAACGTAACTCTAACCCTAACCGTAACTCTAACCCTAACCGTAACCCTTACCCTAACCGTAACCCTTAGCCTAACCGTAACCCTTATCCTAACCCTAACCCTAACCCTAACCCTTACCCTTAACCTAACCCTAAAGCTAACCCTAACCCTAACCCTAACCCTAACCTTAACCCTAACCCTAACCCTAACAATTGCCCCAAACCTAACCCTAACCCTAAACCTAACAGTAACCCTAACCCTAACCCTTACCCTTACCCTAACCCTAATCCTAAACCTAACACTAACCAAAACCCTAATTCTAACCCCTAACCCCACCCCTAACCCTAACCCTTACCCTTATTCTAACCCTAACCCTAACACTTACCCTTACCCTAACGCCTACCCTAACCCTAACCCTAACCCTAACCCTAACCCTTAAGCTTACGCTAACCCTGAACCTAACCCTAACCCTAATCCTTACCCTTACTTTTACCCTAACCCTAACCCTAAACCTAAGCCTTACCCTTACCCTAAACCTAACTCTAAACCTTACCCTAAACCTATCCCTAACCCTAACCCTAACCCTAACACTGACCCCAACACATACCCTTACCCTAATGCTAACCCTAACCCTAACTGTAACCCTAAACCTAAACCTAAACCTAACCCTAACCCTACACCTAACCCTTATCCTTACCCTAACCCTAACCCTATACCTAACCCTAACCCTTACCCTTACCCTAACCCTAACCTTAAACCTTACCCTAACCCAAAACCTAACCCTAACCTTAACCGTAACCCTTACCCTTTCCCTAACCGTAACCCTAAACATAACCGTAACCCAAACCCTAAACTTTACCCAACCCTAACCCCAATCCGAACCTTAACCCTTACCCTTACCCTAACCCTAAGGCTAACCCTAAACCTAAACCTAATTCTAACCCTAACCTTAACCCTAACCCTAACCCTAAACCTAACCCTAACCCTAACCCTAACCCTTACCCTAACCCTAAACTTAAACCTTAACCCATACCCTAACCCTAACCCTAACCATAACCATAACACTTACCCTAACCCTAACTCTAACTCTAACCCTAACCCTAAACCTTACCCTAACCTTAAGCCTAACCCTAAACCTAAACTTTATCGTAACTCTAACCCTAACATTAACCCTAACCCTTAACCTAACCCAAACACTTACCCTCACCCCTAACCATAACCCATGCCCTAACCCTAACCTTAACCCTAACGCTAACCTCTAACCCTAACCCTAACCCTAACCCGAACCCCAAAACCTAAACCTAACCCTAACTCTAACACTTAACATTATCCTAACCCTAACACTTACCCTTACCCTAACCCCTAATCTAACCCTAAACGCTACCCTAAACCTTACCCTAACCCTAACCCTAAACCTAACCCTAATCCTAACCCTTACCCTTACAATAACCCTAACCCTAACCCTAACCCTAACCCTAAACCTTACCCTTACCTAAACCTAACCCTAATCCTTACCCTAAACCTAACCCTAACCCTAACCCTAACCTTAACCCTTACCCTTACCGTAACGCTAATCCTAACCCTAACCCTAACCCTAACACATACCCTTACCCTAATCCTAACCCTAACCGTAACCCTAAACCTAACCCTAAACCTAACCCTAACACTAACCCTTACCCCAAACCTAACCTTAACCCTAACACAAAACCTAAACTTATCCCTAACCCCAACCTTGACCCTTACCCTAAACCTAACCCTAAACCTAACCCTAACGCTATCCCTTACCCTAAACCTAACCCTAATCCTAACCCTAACTCTTACCCTTACCCTAAACCTAACCCTAAACCTAAAGCAAACCGTAACCGTAACCGTTACTTTAACCCTAACCCTTACCCTTACCCTAACCCTAACCCTAACCCTAAACCTAACCTAACCCTAACCCTAACCCTAACACTTACCCTAACCCTAACCCTAATCCTAACGCTTACCCTAACCTTAACCCTAACTCTAACACTTACCCTAACCCTAACCCAATCCCTAACCCTAACACTTATCCTAACTATAACCAAACCCTAATGCTAACCCCTAAATTTAACCCTTAACCTAACCCTAACCCTAACCCTTAACCTAACCCTAACCCTTACCCTAACCATAACCCTAACCATAACCCTTACCCTTACCCTAACCCTAACCCTAAACCTAACCTTAACCCTTACCCTAACCCTAAACCTACCCTAACCCAAACCCTAAACCTTACCTAACCCTAACCCTAATCCTAACCCTAACCCTTACCCTTACCCTAACCCTTATCCTTACCCTAACCCTAACCCTAACCCTAAACCTAACCATAACCCTTACCCTTACCCTAACCCTAACCCAAACCTAATCTAAACTATTACCCTTACCCTAACCCTACCCCTAACCTTAACACTAAACCTAACCCTAAACCTAACACTAACCCTAACCCTTACCTTTACCCTAACCCTAACCCTATCCCTAACCCTAACCCTTACACTTACCCTAACCCTAACCCTATCCCTCAACCCAACCCTAACCCTAAATCTAACCCTTACCCTAACCCTAACCCTAACCCTAACCTAACACTTACCCTTACCCTAACCCTAACCCTATCCTTAACTCTAAACCTAACCCTAACCTTAACCCTTACCCTTACCCTAACCCTAACCCTAAACCTAACCCTAATCCTAACCCTATTCCTAACCCTAACCCTTACCCTTACCCTAACACTAACCCTAACCCTAAACCTTACCCTAAGCCTAACCCTTACCCTAACCCTAACCTTAACCCCAACACTAAACCTAACCCAATCCCTAAACCTAACCCTAACCCTAACCATAACCCTTACCCTAAACCTAACCCTAATCCTAACTCTAACCCTTAACTTACCCTAACCCTAACCCTAACCGTAAAACTAACCCCAACCCTAACATTAACCCTAACCCTAACCCTAACCCTTACCCTAACCCTAACCCTAATCCTAACCCTAACCCTTCCCCTTCCCCTACCCCTAGCCCTAAAGCTAACCCTAACCCTAAACTTAACCCAAAACTTTACCCTCACCCTAACCCAAACCCTAACCCTTAACCTAAACCTTACGCTTACCCTAACCCCAACCCTAACCATAATCCTTACCGTAACCCTAACCCTAACCCTAACCCTTACCCTTAACCTAACCCTAACCCTAAACCTAACCCTAACCCTAACCTTAACCCTAAACCTAACCTTAAACCTAACACTTACCCTAACGCTAACCTTAAACCTAACGCTAACCCTAACCCTAACACTAACCTTAACCCTAAACCTAACCCTTACCCATACCCTAACCCTAACACTAACCCTAACCCTAACCCTTAGCCTTACCCTAACCCTAAACCTAACCTTAACTCCAACCCTAAATCTAAACCTAACCCTAACCCTAAACCTTCCCTAAGCCTAACCCGTACCCTAACCCTAACCTTAACCCCAACATTAAACCTAACCCTAACCCTAAACCTAACCCTAAACCTTAACCTTACCCTAACCCAAACCCTAAACCTAAACCTAACCCTTACACTTACCCTAACCCTAACCCTAAACGTAAAACTAACCCCAACCCTAACCTTAACACTAACCCTTACCCTAACCCTTCCCCTTACCCTAACCCTAACCCTAAAGCTAACCCTAACCCTAAACTTAACCCAAACCTTTACCCTCACCCTAACCCTAACCCTAACCCTAAACCTAACCGTTACCCTTACCCTAACCCTAACCCTAACCATAATCGTTATCCTAACCCTAACCCTAACCATAGCCCTTACCCTAACCCTAACCCCAACCCTAACCCCTAACCGTAACCCTTAACCTAATCCTAACCCTAACCCTATCCCTTACCCTTACCCTAAACCTAAACCTAACTCTAATCCTAAACTTAACCGTAACTCTAAACCTCACCCTACCCTAGCCCTTACCCTAACCCTAACCCTAACCCTAACACTAACCTTAACCTTAACCCTATCCCTAAACCTAACCCTTACCCTTACCCTAACCCTAACCCTTAACCTAAACCTAACCATAATGCTAACCCTAAACTTAACCCTAACTCTACCCCTAACCCTAACCTTAACCATAACCTTAACACTAATCCTAACCCTCACCCTTATCCTAACCCTAAACCTAACCCTAACCCTAACCCTAACTCTTACCCTTACCCTAACCCGAAACCTAACCCTAACCCGAACCCTAATCTTAACCCTAACCCTAACACTAACCCTAACACATACACTTACCCTAACCCTAAACCTAAACCTAACCCTAACCCTAACCCTACCCCTAACCCTTACCCTTACCCTAACCCTAACCCTAAACCTAACCCTAACCCTTACCCTTACCCTCATCCTAACACTAACGTTAACCCTAACCCTAACCCTAACCCTAACATTAACCCTAACACTTATCCTTACCCTACCCATAACCCTAACCCTAAACCTAACCATAACCCTAAACCTAACCCTTACCCTTACCATAACTATAACCTTAAACCTAACCCTAACCCTTACCCTTACCCTAACCCTAACCCTAAACCTTACCCTAACCCTAACCTTAACCCTAACCCTAAACCTAACAATTGCCCCAAGCATAACCCTAACCCTAAACCTAACCCTAACCCTAACCCTAACCCTTACCCTTTCCCTAACCGTAACCCTAAACTTAACCATAACCCTAACCCTAAACCTTACCCTAACCCTAACCCCAATCCTAACCCTAACCCTTACCCTTACCCTAACCCTAAGGCTAACCCTAAACCTAAACCTAAATCGAACCCTAACCTTAACCCTAACCCTAACCCTTACCCTAACCCTAAACTTAAACCTTAACCCTTTCCCTAACCCTAACCTTAACCCTAACCCTAACACTTACCCTAACCATAACTCTAACACTAACCCTAACCCTAACCCTTACCCTAACCCTAACCCTAGCCCTAAACCTAACCCTTATCATAACACTAACCCTAACATTAACCCTAACCCTTAACCTAACCCTAACACTTACCCTAAACCCTAACCAAAACCCATACCCTAACCCTAACCCTAACCCTTAACCCTAACCTTAAACCTAACCCGAACCCCAAACCCTAACCCTAACCCTAACTCTAACACTTAACATTATACTAACCCTAACCCTAACCCTAACACTTACCCTTACCCTAACCCCTACCCTATCCCAAACCCTTACACTAAACCTTACCCTAACGCTAACCCTAAACCTAACCCTAATCCTAACCCTTACCCTTACAATAACCCTAAACCTATCCGTAACCCTAACCTTAACCCAAACACTTACCCTTACCCTAACCTAACCCTAACCCTAACCCTAACCCTAAACCTTACCCTTACCTAAACCTAACCCTAATCCTTACCCTAAACCTAACCCTAACCCTAAACCTAACCTTAACCCTTACTCTTACCGTAACGCTAATCCTAACCCTAACCCTAACCCTAACACATACCCTTACCCTAACCCTAACCCTAACTCTAACCGTAACCCTAAACCTAACCCTAAACCTAACCCTAACCCTAAGCGTAACCTTAAACCTAACCCTAACCCTAACCCTTACCCTAAACCTAACCTTAACCCCAACACTAAACCTAAACTTATTCCTAACCCCAAACTTTACCCTTACCCTAACCCTAACCCTAAACCTAACCCTAACGCTAACCCTTACCCTAAACCTAACCCTAATCCTAACCTTAACTTTTACCCTTACCCTAAAACTAACCCTAACCCTAAAGCGAACATTAACCGTTACCTTAACCCTTACCCTTACCCTTACCCTAACCCTAACCCTAACCCTAAACCTAAACCTAACTCTAACCCTAACCCTAACACTTACCCTAACCCTAACCCTAATCCTAACGCTTACCCTAACCTTAACCCTAACCCTAACACTTACCCTAACCCTAACCCTAATCCTAACGCTTACCCTAACCTTAACACTTAACCCAACCCTAACCCTAACCCTAACCCTTCACCTAACCCTAACCCTTACCCTAACCATACCCCTAACCATAAACCTTACCTTTACCCTAACCCTAACCCTAAACCTAACCCTTATGCTTACCCTAACCCTAACCCTAACCTTAACTCTAAAACTAACCCTAACACTAACCCTTACCCTTACCCTAACCCTAACCCTAAACCTAACCCTAACCCTAAACCTATCCCTAACCCTAACCTTTACCCTTACCCTAACCCTAAACCTAAACCTAAAGCTTACCCTTACCCTAACCCTAACACTAACCTTAATGCTAATTCTAACCCTAACCCTAACCCTTACACTAACCGAAACACTAACCCTTACCCTTAACCTAAACCTAACCCTAAACTTAAACCTAACCCTAACCTTAACCCTAAACCTAACCTTAACCCTAACACTTACCCTAACGCTATACTTAAACCTAACCCTAACCCTAACCCTAACACTAACCTTAACCCTAACCCTAACCCTTACCCATACCCTAACCGTAATCCTAAACCTAACCCTTAACCTTACCCTAAGCCTAACCCTTACCCTAACCCTAACCTTAACCCCAACACTAAACCTAACCCTAACCCTAAACCTAACCCTAACCCTAAACCTTACCCTAACCCTAAACCCAATCCTAACCCTAACCCTTACCCTTACCCTAACCCTAAGGCTAACCCTAAACCTAAACCTAAATCTAACCCTAATCTTAAACCTAACCCTAACCCTAACCCTAAACCTAAACCTAACCCTAAACCTATCCCTTATCCTAACCCTAAACTTAAACCTTAACCCTTACCCTAACCCTAAACCTAACCCTAACACTTACCCTAAACCTAACTCTAACTCTAACCCTAACCCCAATCCTAACCCTAACCCCAAACCCTAACCCTAACCCTAACACTTAACATTATCCTAACCCTAACCCTAACCCTAACACTTACCCTTACCCTAACCCCTACCCTAACCCTAACCCTTACCCTAAACCTAACCCTAACTCTAACCCTAAACCTAACCCTAATCCTAACCCTTACCCTTACAATAACCCTAAACCTAACCCTAACCCCAATCCTAACCCTAACCCTTACCCTTACCCTAACCCTAAGGCTAACCCTAAACCTAAACCTAAATCGAACCCTAACCTTAACCATATCCCTAACCCTAACCCTAAACATAATCCTAACCCTAACCCTAACCCTAACCCTTACTCTAACCCTAAACTTAAACCTTAACCCTAACCCTAACCCTAACACCTACCCTAACCCTAACTCTAACTCTAACCCTAACCCTAACACTTACCCTAACCCTAACCCTAACCCTGAACCTAAACCTAAACCTTATCATAACACTAACCCTAACATTAACCCTAACCATTAACCTAACCCTAACACTTACCCTAACCCCTAACGATAACCCATGCCCTAACCCTAACCCTAACCCTAACCCCTAACCCTAACACTAACCCTAACTCTAACACTTAACATTATTCTAACC
>JANJXV010000933.1:55000-62500 GCA_024803745.1 Megascapheus bottae | reverse complement strand
CCTACCCTAAACCTAACCCTAACCTAACCCTAACCCTAACACCTAACCCTAACCCTAACCCTAACCCTTACCCTTACCTTAACCCTAACCCTAAACCTAACCCTAACCCTAACCCTAACCCTTAACCTAACCCTAACCCTAACCCTAAAACTTACCATTACCCTAACTCTAACGCTAAACCTAACCCTAACCCTTATCCTAACCCTAACCCTAAACCTAACCCTTAACCTAAACCTAACCCTAACCCTAACCCATACCGTTACCCTATCGCTAACCCTAACCCTAACCCTTACAATAACCCTTACCCTTACGCTTACCCTATCCCTAACCTTATCCCAACCCTAACCCTATCCCTAAACCCTAACCCATATCATTAACATAACCCTAACCCTAACCCTAACCCTAACCCTTACCCTTACCCTAAGCATAACTCTAACCCTAACCCGAACCCTAACCCTAACTCTTACCCGAACCCTAACCCTAAAGTTACCCTAACCCTAACCCTAACCCTAACCTTAACCCTAACGCTAAACCTAACCCTAACCCTAATCCTTACCCTTACCATAACTCTAACCCTAAACCTAACCCTAACCCTAAACCTAACACTAACTCTAACACTTACCCTAACCCTAACCCTAATCCTAACCCTACCCTTACCATTACCCTAATCTTAACGCTAACCCTAAACCTTACCCTAACCCTAACCTTAACCCTAACCCTTACCCTTATCCTAACCCTAAACCTAAACCTAACCCTAAACCTCACACTAACCCTAACCCTTACCTTTACCCCTACCCAAACCCTAACCCTAACCCTATACTTAACCCTAACCCTATCCCTAACCCTTACCCCAACCATAACCCTAACACTAACCTCCCCCTTACCCTTACCCTAACCCTAACGCTAACCTTAACCTTAACCCTAACCCTAACCCTCACCCTTACCCTTACCCTATCCCTAACCCTAAACCTAACCCTAACCTAACCCTAACACTAACACCTAACCCTAACCATAACCCTAACACTTAAACTTACCCTAACACTAACCCTAACCCTAACCCTAACCCTAACACTGACCCTAACCCTCACCCTAATCCTAACCCTAATTCTTACCCTTACCCTAACCCTAACCCTTACCCTAAACTTAACCCTATCCCTAACCCTTACCCTTACCCTAAGCCTAACCCTAAACCTAACATTAACCCTAACCCTTACCTTTAACCTAACCCTAACCCAATCCCTAACCCTAACACTTTCCCTTACCCTAACCCAAACCCTAAACCTAACCCTAACCCTAACCCTTACACTTACCCTAGCCCTAACACTAACCCTAACCCTTACCCTAACCCTAACCCCAACCCTTACCCTTTCCCTAACCCGAACCCTAACTCTAACACTAACCCTTACCCTTAACCTACCCCTAAACCTAACCGTAACTCTAACCTTAAATCTAACCCTAACCCTAACCCTAACACTTACCCTAACCCTAACCTTAACCCTAACCCTAACCCTTACCCTTACCCTAATCCTAAACCTAACGCTAACCCTAACCCTTACCCTTACCCTAACCCTAAACCTAACCTTAACGACAACCGTAAATCTAACCCTAACCCTAACCCTAACCTCACCCTAACCCTAACCCTTACCCTAACCCTAAACTTAACTCCAACACTAAACCTAACCTTAACGCTAACCTTAACCCTAAACCTTACCCTTACCCTAAACCAAATCCTATCCCTAACCCTAACCCTTACCCTTACCCTAACCCTAACCCTAAAACTAACCCTAACCCTAAACATAACCCTAACCCTAACCCTAACCCTTACCCTAAACCTAACCCTAACCCTAACCCTAACCCTAACCCTTCCCCTAACCCTAAACCTAACCCTAACCCTAATCCTTACCCTTACCCTAAGCCTAATTCTAACCCTAACACGAAACCTAAACCTAACCCTTATCCTAATACTAACCCTAACCCTTACCCTAACCCTAACGCTAACCTTAACCTTAATCCTAACGCTAATCATAACCCTAACCATAATTCTTACCCTTACCCTAACCCTAACCCTAACCCTAACCCTTACACTATCCCTAACCCTTACCCTTACCCTAAGCCTAACCCTAAACCTAACACTAACCCTAAAACTTACCTTTACCCTAACCCTAACCCTATCCCTAACCCTACCCCTTACCCTTACCCTATCCCTAACCCTAACCTTAACCCTAACCCTAACCTTAACCCTAACCCTTACCCTTACCCTAACCCTAACCCTAAACCTAACCCTAACCCTAACCCTATCCCTAACCCTAACCCTTACCCTTACCCTAACCCTAACCTTAAACCTAACCCTAAACATATCCCCTAATCCTAACCCTAACCCTAACCCTTACCATTACCCTAACCCTAACCCTAACTCTAACACTAACCCTTACCCTTATCCTAACCCTAACATTAAACCTAACCCTAACCCTAACCCTAACCCTAACCTTAACCCTAACCCTAACACTTACCGTAACACTAACCTTAAACCTAATCCTAACCCTAACCATAACACTAACCCTAACCCTAACCTTAACCCAAACCCTAAGCCCTACCCTTACTCTAACCCTAACCCTAACCCTAACTGTAACCCCTACCCTTACCCTAACCCTAAACCTAACCATAACCCCAACCCTAAATCTAACCCTCACCCTAATCCTAAACCTTACCATAACCCTAACCCTAACCATAATCCTTACCCTAACCCAACCCTAACCCTAGCCCTTACCCTAAACCTAACCCTAACCCTAAACCTAAGCCCTAATCCTAACACTTAACCTAATCCTAACCCTAACCCTAACCCTAACCCTAAACCTAAACATAACTCTAATCCTAAACTTAACCCTAACTCTAAACCTCACCCTACCCTAGCCCTTACACTAACCCTAACCCTAACCCTAACACTAACCTTAACCCTAACCCTAAACCTAAACCTAACCCTTAACCTTACCCTAACCCTAACCCTAAACCTAACCCTAACCCTAACGCTAACCCTTACCTTAAACCTAACTTTAACCCTAACCCTAACCTTAACCATAACCCATACCCTAAACCTAACCCTAACCCTAACCCTAACCCTTACCCTTACCCTAACCCTAACCCTAACCCTAACCCTTAACCTAACCCTAACCCTAACCCTTACCCTTACCCTTACCCTAACCCTAACCCTAACCCTAACCCTTACCCTTACCCTAACCCTAACCCTAAACCTAACCCTAACCCTAACCTTAACCCTATCCCTTACCCTTACCCTAACCCTAACCCTAACCCTAACCCTTAACCTAACCCTAACCCTAACCCTTACCCTTACCCTTACCCTAACCCTAACCCTAACCCTAACCCTTACCCTTACCCTAACCCTAACCCTAAACCTAACCCTAACGTTAACCTTAACCCTAACCCTTACTCTTACCCTAACCCTAACCCTAAACCTAACCCTAACCCTAACCCTAACCCTTAACCTAACCCTAACCCTAAACCTAACCCTAACCCTAACTCTAACCCTAAATCTAACCCTAACTCTAACCCTAAACCTAACCCTAACCCTAAACCTAACACTAACCCTACCCCTTACCCTAATCCTAACCCTAATCCTAAACCTACCCTTACCATTACCCTAATCCTAACGCTAACCCTAAACCTTACCCTAACCCTAACCTTAACCCTAACCCTTACGCTTATCCTAACCCTAAACCTAAACCTAACCCTAAACCTAACACTAACCCTAACCCTTACCTTTACCCTTACCCTATCCCTAACCCTAACCCTAAACTTAACAATAACCCTAACCCTAACCCTTACCCTTACCCAAACCCTAACACTAATTCTAACCCTTACCCTTACCCTAACCCTAAACCTAACCTTGACCCCAAACCTAAATCTGACCCTAACCGTAACCCTAAACCTTACCCTAACCCTACCCCTTACTCTAACCCTAACCTTAATCCCAACACTAAACCTAACCCTAAACCTAAAACTAACCCTAACCCTTACCCTAACCCAAACCCTAAACGTAACCGTTACCATAACCATAACCCTTGCCCTAACCCTAACCCTAATCCTAACCCTAAATCTTACCCTTACCCAAACACTAACCCTAACCCTAAAACTAACCCCAATCCTAATCTTAACCCTAACCATAACCCTAACCCTTACCCTAACCCTAACCCTAATCCTAACCCTAACCCTTCCCTTACCCTAACCCAAACCCTAAATCTAACCCTAACCTTAACCCTAAACCTAACCCTATCCCTAACCCTAACCCTTACCCTTACCCTAAACCTAACCCTAAACCTATCCCTAACCATAACCCCTAACCCTAACCATAACCCTTACCCTTACCCTAACCCTAACACTAACCTTAATGCTAACCCTAACCCTACTCCTAAACCTTACCTAGCCCTAACACTTACCCTAACCCTTACCCTAACCCTAACCCTAACCCTTACCCTTTGCCTAACCCTAACCCTAACTCTAACACTAACCTTTACCCTTAACCTAACCCTAACCCTAAACCTAACCCTAACCCTAACCCTAACCGTTACCCTAACCTTAAACCTAACCCTAACCCTAACCCTAACACTTACCCTAACCCTAACCTTATCCCTAACCCTAACCCTTACCCTTACCCTAACCCTAAACCTAACCCCTACCCTTACCCTAACCCTAAACCTAACCTTAACCCCAACCCTAAATCTAACCCTAACCCTAACCCTAACTTTACCCTAAGCCTAACCCTTACCCTAACCCTAAACTTAACCCCAGCACTAAACCTAAACCTCACCCTAAACCTAACCCTAAACCTTAACCTTACCCTAACCCAAATCCTAACCCTAACCCTAAACCGAAACCTAAACCTAACCCTTACCCTAACCTAACCCTAACCCTTACCCTAACCCTAACCCTAACCCTAACCTTAACCATAACGCTAACCCTAACCCTAACCCTAATCCTTACCCTTACCCGAACCCTAACCCGAACCCTAAACCTAACCCTAACCCTAACCCTAACCCTAACACTACCCCTAACCCTAACCCTATACCTAACACTTACTCTAACCCCTACCCTAGCCCTAACCCTAACCCTAAACCTTACCCTAAGGCTAACCCTAACCCTAACCCTAACCCTTACCCGTATACTAACCCTAAACCTAACCCTAACCTTAACCATAACCCTAACCCTAACCCTAACCCTTACCCTTACCCTAAACCTAACCATAACCCTAAACCTTACCCTTACCCTAACCCTATCCATAACCCTAACCCTTAACCCTACACTAACCCTAACCCTAACCCTAACCCTATCCCTTACCCTTACCCTAACCCTAACCCTAACTCTAACACTAACCCTTACATTTATCCTAACCCTAACATTAAACCTAACCCTAACCCTAACCCTAACCTTAACCCTAACCCTAACCTTAACACTTACCCTAACCCTAACCTTAAACCTAATCCTAACCCTAACCCTAACACTAACACTAACCGTAACCTTAAGCCTAACCCTAACCCTTACCCTTACCCTAACCCTAACCCTAACTCTAACACTAACCCTTTCCCTTATTCTAACTAAAACATTAAACCTAACCCTAACCCTAACCCTAACCGTAACCTTAACCCTAACCCTAACCCTAACACTTACCCTAACCCTAACCTTAAACCTAATCGTAACCCTAACCCTAACACTAACACTAACCATAATCCTAACCTTAACCCTAACCCTTGTCCTTACCTAACCCTCACCCTAACCCAAACCGTAACCCCTACCCTTACCCTAACCCTAAACCTAACCTTAAACCCAACCCTAAATCTAACCCTCACCCTAATCCTTACCCTTACCCTAACCCTAACCCTTACCCTAACCCTAACCCTAACCCTAACACTTACCCTAATCCTAACCCTAACCCTAACCCTAACCTTAACCTTAACCCTAATCCTAAACCTAACCCTTACCCTTACCCTAACCCTAAACCTAAACCTAACCCTAACCCTAACGCTAACCCTAACCTTAACCCTACCTCTAACCCTAACCCTAACCCTAACCTTACCCTTAACCTTAACCATAATCCTAACCCTTACCCTTACCCTAAACCTAAACTTAACCCTAACCCTAACCTTAAACCTAACCCTAAACCCAACCCTAAACCTAACCCTTACCCTTACCCTAACGCTAACCCTAAACCTAACCCTAACCCTAACCCTAACCCTTACCCTAACCCTAACCCTAATCCTAACCCTAACCCTTCCCTTACCCTAAACCTAACCCTAACCTCACCCTAAACCTTACCCTAACCCTAACCCTAACCCTAACCTTAACCCTAACGCTAACCCTAACCCTAACCCTAATCCTTACCCTTACCCTAACCCTAACCCTAAACCTAACCCTAACCCTAACTCTAACACTATCCCTAACCCTTACCCTTACCCAAAGCCTAATCCTAACCCTAACCCTAAACCTTACCCTTATCCTAACCCTAACCCTATCCCTAAGACTTACTCTAACCCCTACCCTAGCCCTAACCCTAACCCTAAACCTTACCCTTAGCCTAACCCTAACCCTAACCCTAACTCTTACCCGTATCCTAACCCTAAACCTAACCCTAACCTTAACCATAAGCCTAACCCTAACCCTAAGCCTTACCCTTACCCTAACCCTAACCCTAACCCTAAACCTTACCTTTACCCTAACCCTAACCATAACCCTAACGCTAACCATAACCCTAACACTTACCCTTACCTTACCCTAACCCTAACCCTTATCCTAACCCTAACCCTAACCCTAACACTAAATCCTAACCATAACCCGTAACCTAAACCTAAACCTAACCGTAACCCTAACCATTACCCTTACCCTAAGCCTAATTCTAACCCTAACCCGAAACCTAAACCTAACCCTTATCCTAACCTTAACCCTAACCCTTACCTAAGCCTAACCCTAACCCTAACCTTAAACCTAACGCTAACCCTAGCCCTAACCCTAATCCTTACCCTTACCCTAACCCTAACCCTAAACCTAATCCTAACCCTAACCCTAACCCTAACCCTAACACTATCCCTAACCCTTACTCTTACCCTAAGCCTATCCCTAAACCTAACACTAACCCTAAACCTTACCTTTACCCTAACCCTAACCCTACCCTAACCCTACCCCTTACCCTTACCCTATCCCTAACCCTAACCTTAACCCTAACACTAACCCTAACCCTAACCTTTACCCTTACCTAACCCTGACCCTAAACCTAACCCTAACCCGAACCCTATCCCTAACCCTAACCCTTACCCTAACCCTAACCCTATCCCTAAACCTAACAGTAAAAATATCCCCTAACCCTAACCCTAACCCTATCCCTTACCCTTACCCTAACTCTAACCCTCACTCTAACAGTAACCCTTACACTTATCCTAACCCTAACACTAAACCTAAACCTAACCCTAACCCTAACCTTAACCCTAACCCTAACCC